>JANRGW010033598.1:1878-18050 GCA_024733675.1 Psilopsiagon aymara
GGGGGCGGGGGGGGGGGGGGGGGGGGGGGGGGGGGGAAGGCTTGTTTGTTTTAAATTACAAGTATAATTCCCTTCTATTTCTTTATAAATCAAAGTCTTAACCTTTTCATATGGCAGAAGGAAGACTGAAGGTATCTTTTCAGAAAACACTGGTTTATATTAGAGACTTTATTTTTTTACACTTGCAAGTAAACTTGTCGGTCATGTGAACTCTTAACCAGGAAGTCCAATGCCACAAAAATCAATCTCAGTATGGGGTCAAGCTATTATTAAAAGTAGCACAGCTGTTAGCACAGAACGTAACTGCTTAACTGCAAGTCTTCATTCTATTTGTAAAAATCTATAATATTGGTACATGTCTTGATAATAAACTTGCTCATTTACAGACGTGACCATTCCTAAAAAGAAACATGAACATTATTAAATTCAAATACCTAACATTACAGATTGGGCAGTCAATTCTCCCTACATACATGGCATGCTGATGCTACAATGGGCACAATATTTACTTCAGAGCCAGCATAAGTTAGGTAGGCTGACCTTCACTAATACATGGGTGAAAAATTATCCTCCCACAAATATTAAATCCACAAATTGAATACTGAATAGAATATTTTGCACATTCTATTCGTAGATACATAACTATTAAAAGTAATTTATTACTCATTAATCTTCAAAAAGAAGGAAAGAGAATTAAACAAAAGACATACAGGTGCACAGATTTGGCAATATAATTCTTTCCAAAGCATGGAAATCCAGAACTAGGTCACAGCTTTATCCTGCAGATCATTTTCAGCTTAGTCTGAACAATAAAAGTCCTTTGAATAAACTGCCTGCATTCAACAATCATGATACACTCATCCACAAATAGAAGCCCATGTATCTGCAGCAGAAAATGGCTGGAGTTGAATAAATATACTTGTGGGCTGGTGGCTCTTTGCTTCTTTATATTTAAAAATAAAAAGTCTAACTCTTCAGGTCAAGTTTTATTTCCAGGGTCTCCAATCCATCAATTCTACTTGGTAAAGTTTTGACTGATCCCTCAGCAATGCAATCTAGGCATCCAAAAGAGGTCTGCTAGAAGCGCCAATGCAAATATTAGTCCTGTCAAAGGAATGAGGACTATATTTAGCTATACATCTATTTACACAGTTAACGTATGCAGATTCCTCTACATGTAATTCCTCAAAACATGAAGTGCTTAAGCAAAGTAAAACATAGCCTTTAAGTACGCAGAGAGAGAAAAATGTTTACTCTCAAAATAGCCATGATGTAGCTCAGATATTGTTTCCTCTTTTACATATTACAATTCATGCTGGAAAGGTTTAATTTACAATCATTACATTTCTACATCAAACTTAAAAAGCCCTAACAAACCACCACCACCAAAAAAAACCCCAAGCCCACCACACAAACAACACTAACCTTTCAAAACTTAAACTGAGACAAAAGCACTAATATGAAACATGGCATAAAGGTTTTATTCAGTCTGTAATTCAACCTTTGGCAATAAGAAAGTATTAAAAGCCATTCTACAAAATACAGATGTAAAATGTATTCATCAAATTACAGGTATGAAATTTACTCCATCATGCAACAGAAACCTTGCTAGGGCAATGACAACAAGCTTCCCTGCATTCGTATCTTCCATAATTTCAAAGAATCTTCATTATTTATGCAAGCATATATATGTAAGCATAAATTTTCAACCCACTCATTTTCATTTCTGCTCTGAAGATATGAATTCTCTTGCAAACATTTCAGGCCAAATGTCAAGACAGACCTGTCAAGCTTCAAGAAGTAAGCTATTTCCTTTTATCTAACATGAAAAAGCCCCCATATCAGACTTACTTTGCAAGACTCTATAAATTCAGCATCATAAAAACAACACAGCATTTATATAGACAGTATTCTTTCTCTCCTGCTCCACAAGCATGATTAAATACTTAGACAAAAACACACCACATTTCTGCTGTGATGTTGAGAATAGACCATTCTAGTTCAATTTTAGACAACAAATTAAGAGGATTGATAACGACCTTTCAAGGACTTCAGATAATTTTCAAAGTTAACTCAGTTGTGTAGAAATGTTCATGTTTGGTAACTTCAAATACTTTTAAATTTATTGTGAGGACACGTATGAACTTCCATTTTCTTCTTTTAAAACAGGTTGTGTGCAACAGCTTAGACTGGATCACGCTTGGCAAAGATCTGCAATCACACTGTATGCACTTCACCACAACAAACAGTAGCATATATACAACTATTCAATCTTCCATCTAGTTGTAATGAGGGGAAGATCTGCTACAGTAAAAGAAAAGAAATATGGTTTTCTTTCACAACTGTAGATCTGAATATTTTCTATAGGAAATAAAGGTGGCAGAACTACAACTTATGGTAAATTAAAAGATGTAATGATTCTGAAGCACTACTTGATGAATTTAAGCTAGGTAAAGGCAACCTAACAATATGGAAGTGTAGCAGATGAGGTTTTACAGAGCCCCAACAGTTCAAAAGAATTATTTACCATATAAATCTAGTGCTATTCTTAGGCATTGTGCCTCCCCTCCATACACCACAGCTGCTCCTCCTGAAGGGCATGGGTCTCCCACATTTAACTCATGGGCCATCAGTGCCTGCTCTCTCAGGCCACTCAGGATACACCGGCATGTGGGAACTGGCACTAAATGCCATGCTCAGGCAACTGAATAAAGTCTTTGAAGTCTTATTGCTTTAGAGCCTATATTTGGTAACATACATTTACTTTTGCCAAAAGGTGAGATAATGTTTACATGGACACATCTCAATTTCTCCACCCAGTGAAGTAACACACACTGCTTTTCTATTTCCATTCAACACTAATTCTGAAAATGGATGGATTCAGAATACATTTAAACCTGGCAGGCAGACGATGTCCTTCATCAGAATCATCTGACACATTAAAAACTTCATGAAATGGAATTTAATCACAAAGAGTACAAAACCAACGCATGGTAAGAGAAAATTATGACAACTCCTTGATTGTTCCTTGCTGCCCATTGTGCTTGTACCACAAATTGTTGTCCATAAGCAAGCCTGAAGGCTTTGACACTGCTACACTCAGTGCCTATACCCATGTTTGTGTAATCATGATTCGACTTCTCCCTGTACTCTTTCCAGCTGCTACCACCACCCATCCTACAGACTGCAACAGCAGTCCAAGATGCCTACAACAAAAAGTGAATACCACCTTTTTCAGCAACTCAGCAGCAACTATTTTGAAACAATTCCAAAAAGCTCCCTTCTCTACTCCAATAGCTCGGCAGAAACACTAGAGTCAGCAAATGCATCTTCCAGTAGAGCACCACAAAATGTCTTTCGGCTTAACCCCAAAGTTACAGACTGAACAAAAATACAGGACTATTAGAGTTTAAGATTCTGAATAAGTAGTTCTTGTACAGGAAATTTCCAATTCCCACAGCAAAGATCTATGGTTCTTCCTAAATACTCTATCTCATTTTTCGGAACATGTTGCAACCTGATTTTACAAAACAAACTATCAAATACGAAAGACTACAGAAAATGTTGTGTTTATTCGAGTATAATTCTCCATCATCCATCTTCCGCAAAGCAACATCTAGTAAAAGGGGGAAAAAAAAAAATCAAAACTACTAATAGAGGCACTGACCACCAATTTTGTTTCCCTTTGGTCTTCATTTCTATACACTGAAATCTACAAGATAAAGCAAGAAGTTTTTTAGTTGGGTGGTTGTTTTTCCAGACGAGAACATGGAGGAACAAAATGACTTCCTAACCACATATCCATTATGAATAAAATTCATAAACTAGGATTAAGCAAAGTCAGGGCTGATATGCAGCAGCAGAATCTACTATAAAAGGCAGGAAACTATTTACCTTTACTCCGCCTTATCTGGCATTAGTCAGCACTCCAAATTGTTCACTTTGGTGCTTGCCTTTTTTTTTATTAAACAGAGTTTGAAATTTACCAAGCAGCACAACTGCAGATAAAGGCACTGACTGCTAATCATTCTGTGCCGTATGGATAAGGCAAGCTGTCTTTCCTATATTTAATTCCATAAATAAATAAATATAGAATTTGAGGGTGATAATTCGAAAATAAAACTAAATCCCCACATCCTTGAATACTGGAAATTGACATGGATTTGCTTCCTTCTCTTCAGATTGCTTCAGATTTAAACTGATAGCATGCTATTTGAAAAGGAACATGAAAACTGGCAGCTTTAATAAGGCAATGCTTGATCATAAGGCGCTCAAAATTTCAGTTTCTTTGAAAGATCAACAAAGAACACTTCAGCAAAATCATGTGATTCTCAATCACTAAGAGTTGAAGGAAATACTAACACAGACCTACAACAAAACTGGTATGAAAATCAGCTTCCCCTAAAGCATTAGCCTCAAAACAACTCACTAACAAATAAATTCACAACATTTCTCCAAATGTTCTTGGGAGCATCTATCCATGTATAAACATTATATTACTTTCGTGCAATTTTAATTAACTCACTGTCAGTTTTATAGGAAGTCTCTGCAATAAAATCTTCACATCAGCAAAAAGCACACCAGCTTCACTTAAATGCTGGTTCAGTCATGCAATATGACTACTGTGAACAACCAAGACTGACAGGCACTGAAGATACACCAGAGCAGAGCTGGCCAGAAACATTCCAACTAAATTTGGCTAAAATAGACAATGTCATTAAAAAAAAAAAACACAAAAACATAATCTTGGCTCATCTCTGAATTTTGTTTCTGATTGCAGTTCAAACTACAATGTCATTCCCTGAAACTCTGGTGCAGTGTTATATGGTATAAGAGTATATTTAAGTGAAATTACATTCCACAATATCCATAATCTTTGAGAATTAATAACCTCTTCTCTCACTGATCTTCCACAGATAAATGGATTTTTATGAAGTACTTGGTTAAGGAGTCTACTATTACAGGAAGGCTCAAGATTAATTAAGACTTATCTTCCAGGAAAAGTTTGAGCAGCACAGGAAGATAAAGCACCATCCTGTCTCTGAACAATGATGAGGTGCTTTTCCCCCTCCTTATTCAGCACATGGTTCTGGAAGAAAAGACAATTATGTACTTATTTCACAGGATGGATAAATATTGTTGAACAGTCAGGTACTTATGACTGGGTTTGTGCTTCATTTTACGAGTGGAAGAGCTCTCTCTTACAGTGAGTTCCATGTATGACAAATACTGCTGTGGCGCATACACCATACTCAAAGTGGCAAAAAAGTCCAAGATAAACTGTATTTGCTTAAAAGCCACAAACCTGTATTGAAGAAGACAACCTCAGCTTATAAGTACCAGGCACTTTCTATGGAGTTTTTCCACCTTCCATAGTCAAGTCCTCACCAATACTTTGTAGATTCGCCATTAAAATGTTTCTAAGTTCTCCTTACCTCCTGCAGTAAGCCCAAGGAGCGCATATGCTAACATCAAGTAAGTGCCTGGAACAAGAAGCGTTCTGCAACTGCACCCTAGCCCTCCATAGGGATTTCCCTTGTTATAGGCAAAGTATAAGGAATGGGCATGCAGGGCCCATTGCCATTCCCGTAAAGCATCATATGTAGAAGAAGTTATCCCATCACCCCAGCTGAGGTGAGCAATAACATTTCATTCATTACAAAACCACATGCTTCAACCCTCCTTTTTACAATAAATTTGAAAAATTTGAATTTTTGAGATCATTGCTAATGAAGAAGCATTAAAGCCCATCACTAGGCTCCTCTGCTAACCTATTCCATGCACCTACATTCTTCCCACAAGCCACTCTCTACAGGATTCCCTTCTTAGTGAGAAGAAACACAAATCAAAGGCATCTCCCTCCAAGCTAAAACAATTTTGCAAATACCCACTGCCACCTTCACTGGAGCCCTCACCACAACCCTGCTTGCAGTTTACTCAGCATTCCACCCACAACAGTGGGGATCTTAAACCACCGAAGGATTCTAAACATATGTAATTTGGAGAAAAAAAAAAAAAAATTACCCATTTCCAGAAATCCTGCTTTGTACGGAACTAGACTGGCCAGAGGCAGTAAGTACACAGAAATAAAACAGTTGCAGTATCTTTTCAGTAAGAGCTCCCAGTATTCTTGCCATTAGTTATAAAGATGAGCTCCGCAAGACAAAGAGAAATTTCTCATTAACAAGCTGTTCTGTTGTTGCCAGATCTGACACAGTGTACCTTAATCCCTGCTCTTGCATCTAGATTACTAGAAACACTCACTAGCATTTTTTAAATTTCTTTTTGAGATAAAAGCTTCCTTTCATTCATACTTGAGCTTGAAGTGAACTAGCACAGCGCTGACCTCATGGAAAATATTCACCAAGTGTATAAATTATAAAGGGGGTATTTAAAGCATCTTCCTTGGAAATCTGTGGCATGAAGAATACATGTTACAGCACATTCTAATACAACATCTTTGATTATTCAAATCAATCCTTATATTTTTTATGGCCAAAGGTTAATGCGCCAGAGAAACCTCACCTTACAAATGTGGAGCTCCTGACTGGACAGAATGACTCCAAGAAATACTGCAGAAACCTTTGTGTGAGAGGGAAAGCAATGCAGCTACTTAGGTATTCACAACTACAGCTAAACCATGAATTCCAGTGTCTCAATCACATTAACCAGACCTCAGGCTGTGATTTATCTGCAACACTACCCATGATGAGCAGCTTGGAGGAGGGGGCAGGTACAGCATGCACATGGTGCTCCACCACTACTAGTCCAGCTTAATACAGGACATTGCAATTAAATAGTTCAAATCCAGGAAATTTTAACACAAGTAAAAATTGAGTAAGTCCTTGTGAGGACACACAATTCTAAGAGAAAAAAAATAATAAACCCCCTCCCCCCCAAAAAAACCCACCTTTTTAATAATTCTTATAAGCATACAGTAATACTTTCTCACCACCACTTACATGCTGTGATACGGGTATTGAAAATTACAGTTTTGTATGTGATTTCATATTAATTTTATTATTACCAAATCTTATGGAGTTAGTAAATGGGGTTTTAATCCCTTCACGTAAAAATCTTTTAATAAAGTTTTCTGCAAATTTGGGGTTTATTGCCAAAAATAGCAACACAAACATACAAAGCATAAACCACTAAAACATGCAAGCCAATAAAGTTTGTTTCCACCACAGATCAACAACCTGGATTAAGAAGTGAGCCCTAAGCTTTCGATCACACCACACAGCGGCTATGAGGCAGATCTTGCTTGCACAGATTAAAAGTATATTCATTCACAAGCAAAATGACAAATACTCAAATTAAATGTCCTACATAACAAGTTGTGCATCAAATACAACCACAGAACACTATTCCAATCATTAAATATATTTCAATGTTCATGTTACCGCCCATACAAATATTAATTTTATAAATAATAAAAAAAGAATAACACAAAATACTGCAATTAGGTATTTCAGGCTTTAAAAGCATACAAAGGCCTCTTCTTAGTTCCCTGCAGTATATAAATGGTAAGCATGCCTGAAAAATGTTAGACAGTATTTAATCTTAAAAGAAATCCTGAAATAGACTGCTATTATTAGAAGAATTATTTTTACAGTAATATGATTTATAATACCTTTTGTAAGGCTTACTAGCACTTGCCACATATATTCACATCAAGACTGACTCTAATCTACCTTTAAGGAGAGAATCCTAAATTTACACCATCAACTATGAAAGATTTTTGACTAACACTGCACTTCACTGTTTTATCACTATTCCATTATTTCTCTATATTAAAAACATACGTCAGACTCCAGAGACAGATTAAGTAGTACTAACTAGAATGCACATTAAGTATCAGAAACAGATTACAGTGATGTGGATCTCTGCCAGACCAAGAAGTATTACGATATCACATCTCCACTGAGGAGTTTCCAGCCAACGCTACAGTATGACTCTGAAGCACTAGAATTCTGGAGATGAAACACATTGGTTTTTTGAATCTCTTAAAGAAAAACACATTTAGTTTCTTTGTGTTTATTTTGACATTGGTACTACACTTATATCAAACATTTGAGAGAATTCCTTATGCAACATGATACTGTGAATGTGGTCAGAACTGCCAATATTCAGATTAACATCCAGTTCCTCAGCTGCACTAAAAAGTACTCCAGGGTAAGACCACCTTCATTCCTCAGCAGTGGTCCAAACTATTGACATAAATTAGATTAGCCTGTAATCTGTGCCAGCTCTCAGGAGAGACGGAAACTGTCACAGTCAGTAGACACCAACACAAACATTTTCCAATTGCATCCCTGAGCCACTGAACACCAAGTACCATTTTGGTACCTATGTCCCACTAAAGCAGAGATTCATTTTGTGGTAGTGGGACCAACCTACCAAACTCCTCCGCAAAACCTCTGGTTTTATTTGGTTGATTTATATGGGATACATAAAACTCGAGGGATTTCTTGCTTGTTTCTATTTCCATAACAACAGTACCATTAAAGTCCCAGCTAAACTTTGCCACAAACATTCCATTTAACTCTGAATTGAATCTGCCAAATAATTTTAAATGGAAAACCAAACCAAACACACAAATGTAATCCTGTCACTGGCAAGATAATTTCAAGTTTCTTTACAGAAAGAAGAACAGAACCTACAAGATACGGGTGGCAGTGGCACAGTGTGTGATCTGCCAAATCTGCATTTTTACGCAGCTTCTATTTGTGGAAAATACACACTACAGTTTTTTAAATCAGGTTTCAACATACTTCCAGTCTCACTACAAAGAGAGAGCGCCTTCAGTGCAGGTGATTTACAAGCAGCAACAAATTTATCCTCTGTCAAGGAGCTAAACTCAATCCCAGCTTGTGACCGCGAAATACACCAGATTTCCACAAGTCTGAAAGGGTACTCGGCTGCAACAACATTTAAGTATTTCTGCAGAACCATACTTTCAAGGTCCATCAGACCTACCAGTACATAGGCCTTAACTTTTTCTTTAAGTGTTGCTCTCAAATGTAAACACACCTCTTAAATAATTCTCCCTACATTCCCAGAAAGCCTGCTGAGCAACTTCTCTTCCCCTCCATGTTTCCTTCAGATACAAAAAACTGTAGTATTGAAGTGCATAATGCTATTTGCGGAACCCCAACTGATGTCTCGGCAAACTTCCTTTTTTAACAACTCCTGCAAGGTTTTGATTTTTCATTCTTTTCTTCCCTCAACATTTCCTCACTGTCATTGCTTGCAACACTTAATAGAACATCTGTGAATCTGTTTTGTCTGGAGGTATACAAAGTAAAAAATGTTCCAGTCATTGCTTTAGGATGTTCTACAACATATGTATAACGGAGGCTGTCAAAAATTCAAGACTGTCCTTTCAGCAGAATTCACACAATTACATTTTAACAAAAACTGAATTTCAAAAGAAAGACCTCTAAATTATGTTAGAACTGAGGAAGACATGGAGTCTCAGAGTTCATGCATTAAAATTTCTCACTGACTTCCTGCTTATTTTCAACAGCTTCTAAAATGAAAGCTCAGGCATATCCCTTTAATAATTATGGTGAGCTAAAGTTTACGCATGCAGATTTGTGGCAGGGAAGGTTTGCTACTTCAATAGGCTCAATTAGTTGCTACAAAAACAGTCTTAGCATGGAGAAAAGTATTGATCAGCTCTCCCTTTCACCATAGTTAGACTGTGATATAACTGAGTTAGTGGATCCAATACTGTACAAGGAAAAAACTGAAAATAAACTGTACTATCTCTTTTACATAAAACCACAATAATGATTAGTCACATTCCAGATATTTCTGGATTCCTGCAACCTAGAGTAGCACTCACAGGCTGAGTCAGAACTGAGCTCTCCATTCTGCTCAGTATTGCATAAGAAGACAGAGAGACATCACCAAAAGTTTATATTCTGACTTTTACTGAGAAACAAAGCTGCCTTACCAGGAATATAAAACAAGTAAATCCCAGGTACATCATATACCATGACCATGGCTTTCAACATTCACAGAAGTTGTGCTTAGGAAGAACTCAGTTAAAAACAGAAAAGCATGCCATGCCCTTAGTCATTTTGTTTACAGTGCCATAAAAGTACTGCTTACAAAGTCTGCTGCAAGAACCACATTCAGACAGCCTAATTTCCTATTACTGCCTTAAGCCAGGCCAATGAAGAGCTATGTGCCTTGAATGATCTAAACTTTCAGTTTTGATGCACACAAACACCATTCACAAGCTCCAAGGTGAAATACAGATTACCAGTACCTGAAGTTGTCCCTAATTCCACACTTGAGAGGTACAACTTATCCCTATTCAGATCCCCACTGAGCTTTCCAGTTCCCACTCGTGATACCTGGCAATTTTTAAAACGCAGATTTCAATGTTCCTGTTGTAGAGATAATAATTTTGCTACACTTAGAAACTTAACATTTGCGTTTTATCTCAGTCCTTCACGAACCAGTCGGCCACTGGCTTCCCAGCATTCCCAACAAGGGAGGAGTTAAATGTCTCTCAGTACACATCCCCTCCAGTATTTCATCGAGTTAGACAACAGAAGTAGAGAGAAACCAATTCAGGTAACAACAACAAGGGTGGGTGGCAGGAAGGAAGAAACCGTTTACACTGCCAGCCTACACTTCCCTCTGAAGTAAAGTGCTGCACCAAGGCCCAGCATAAATATCAATTATTATCTCATCCACAGGTCACAGCAGTTCACCACCAAATAAAATGAAATGAAGGACATGCAAACATCATTTCAGAGTATGTCTAATGTGTTAGGATGCTGTGGAACTTCCACAACAGTGTCATACATAAAATGCCAGGCATTACTAAGATACTTCTTTTTGGTCATTATATAAATAGCTAAGATGTTTTTTAATCTGTGGAAGAAAAAAAGATGGGTGGGTATAGAAAACAGTGAATTATACTGAAGTACAGCCACATACAGACATCCAACATCAGCTCTGACAAGTTCATCCATAGCCACTGCTGCAGGTAACAGATGAGGATGTTCTTTACCTGGTTACAAGAAACACCGCAATATGCTACAAAGGCTGACTCAATATAGAAGGAGTCAGGGAAGAAGCTTTATCAAGCTCTTCATTCTAATGCAGACACCACCAACTCCTCCTCCAAAAGGAGGCAACAACCACAAAACTGAGAATGACAAAGGATTAAGATAGGAGTATCTGTTTGTTATAATCAGTAAATAACAGCGAAAAAAAAAAAAATAGAAAAAAAAAAGGAAAAAATTTCTGTACATAAAAACCTGTTAAGCTATTTCTATCTTGGAATATAACGAATTAGAACTTTCAACATGAGAGGTACAAATATACAAATAATTAGACCTTTATTAGAAAAAAAAACCCCAACCTTACAGGACTCACTTATGCCTACTGTTCACAAAGGCTACTAGGAATACAGTAATATTTAAAACCAGGGAAAGGATCTACTGAAGGCAAAAGGAAAAGCAGTTAAAATAGAGGAACAGAGTACGTTTTGTTCTGATACATTAAAATGCTATGAGTGAACAAAGTATTTTCTTTCAGTGTTCCAAGACTATTATAACGATGCCACACTTATTATTCTTAAATGAAAGAATTGTTTAGCCTGAATGATGAACAACAAAATTCAGCTTCCATGCAATCAGCTACTCTTTCGAGTACCTCCTGTTTGAACCTTATTCCTGGATGCCAGGATTCCCCCACTGAGGTAGCGTCAGTTACACATCCATTCTTTGCTTGCTAGCTGCCATTAATATGCACTGAAAAGTAAGTCCTCGTATACCTTAAGCTATTCAACACCATCCTATACTAGATTTCCTAAAAAAGAATGCGCACAGATATTTCCACTAAAGATGCTGACACTGACATAGGGTGAAATGAGCAGGGATTCTATTTATTATTCTTCTTTCACCTACTGCCCCCTTTTAACATTGTCCATGTATGTGTTTGAGATCACAGACTCCATCCCCTTGCATGTCTGCAAATGTCTCACACCAAACATTGTTTTATTAGAAATAATCTCTCCCATACCACCTACATCTCCTAAATATAGCATGTGGATTCAACAGCTGTACATAATAAAATTGAAAAACTTGTCTGATAGATTTCAGTATTCTGCTGTTTATCAAGTATCAAAAAAACCCCAAACCAACCAAAACAAACAAAAAACCCCACCATGAGCCTAAAGCATCACGCTCAGTTACTACTCCGACAGAAAAATACTTTGATGCCCTAGAGGGCATGCACAGAACTGCCCAGGGAGAGTTTTTCATACCTATATAAAACATGCCGATACAGGCAAAAGTGGAGACCATAAACACTTTTCAGACATACTGGCCCCTTACTGTGAACTTTAACACTGTATCTGTAAGTACCATAGGCACACAGAATACAGAGACACAGTTTCCCAGCTTCTAGCCATAACTACCAAAACAAAGAGGATTATTCAACTGAGTAATAACTCCTGGTTCAAGCATAGGCATTTCATAGGTTGTTTTAAAATAGTCAGCTACAGTGTTTAAACAAATGCCAAACCATTCTCATTTGGTCCACTCAAAAAAAAAAAAAAAAAAAAAACCAAAAAAAAAAACACAAAACACCCAAGTGTGTTTAACAAGTCCATAAACCACCTCATGTTTCTCTATTATTACAAAAGAAACACAACTTGCGAACTTTGATGCTATTCAAACTCTAGCTGCTTCCAAACAGCAAAACTGATGAATTACCTGATGAAATTATCGAAAGAGACTATTCATCAGAGATGTCACTACGAACACCAGTACTTATGTGAGAAATAAAACAAAATTAGGTTCTAGATAGCAAGCACTGCCCCATACATGTCTAGTCCCAATTCACGTTAGTGAATCAAATAGAGATATATTAACACATTTCATTCCAGGAGTGGAGTTTTAAATTGTAAGTAGCACATGTTGCTAAGGAATCATGCACCACAAACTTATAATACCCGGAATGTGGTGTGTCACTATCCAATTTATTAGTGGAATGCAAATCATAAAGTACTGCATTAATTATTTAAGAAGAGATGTTGAAATGGTTAGCTGGCAAAATCTGCTGCAGTTTTGCAGAGAAGTCAACTAAATGTCAGACAAAAGGAGGCTGGATCAAATTATACCTAGATACAAGCAAAAAGCTTACTGAAGATTTGATAATTTATTATGGATTTCTGTGTAGCAGATCCTTCTCAAAGGTGGGACAGGAAGACAAACATTTTTAAGAATCAGCAATTACAGTTTTTTACTATTATTATTATGAGGTTTAGTCCATGAACTTGACATAAACAGTTTGAAACATAAACATTATGATGTTCCAATAATTCACAGCAGATTTACTAAGTGCGATGGAGTCTTCATAGACACTCCATCACACTGATGCCAACTCCTACAGAAATGGGAAACAATTTTTTTTCGTATGTGCAAGATCACACAGTGGGTGGATAAGAGAAATGCAAACTGCAAAAATCTTGCACTAAATAAAAACATATATGAATAAAGTGACAGCCTAGTAAGCGCTCCTCTTTAAAGAGCAATCAAATAATCCCATTTTCTTTCCTAAACAAGCTCCTTCTACCGACATTGGTAACATCTTCATTCAAA
The DNA here is from genome assembly GCA_024733675.1 of Psilopsiagon aymara. NCBI lineage: Eukaryota > Metazoa > Chordata > Aves > Psittaciformes > Psittacidae > Psilopsiagon > Psilopsiagon aymara. The sequence continues at coordinate 15,510 of JANRGW010033598.1, forward strand.
TGCTTTTGTAATGACTCAGTATTTAAACATCACTATGTATATAATAAGCCTCTTCCTGATTTGAAGACACAGAGCATTGCTAGGCCTAGCTATCTCTGCCAGTGGTATTCTTATGACATCATAACAACAGCAGGAAATTGTTTTCATAGGAACAAAACAGTACTTCACCTATCTTAAAATGAGTCTATTTTGTTTAACACATCAAACACTACAAGCCTAGTGGCAGCATCATGATTCCCAGGCAGGCAAGACCTAGAAGTAAAGTGGAGGTGACAGCATGCTCAGCCCAGGTGAGAGGGAAGAGGACTGCTTCGCGTCACAGTCAAGGGACTCCTCCAGGCAACGTAAAAAGCAGCACTAACAGATTTGCATCTAACCCTCCACAGCTACGGAGAGGGTTTCTGTGATATTATGCTAGACAGACACGTGAAAGCAAGAAGAGGCTTCGGAGTACTCTAAACTGCCAGACAGATCCTAAAATGAAATATATTAAAATGACAGTGAAAGGGTTCTGAGGCAACAGTCTCCTCACCACCCTTTCCATCCAGGCGGTGGAACTTACCTATACTATAGTATTTGGGAAAGATAGAAAGGGAGGAAGAAAAGAAAGGGGGGGGGGGGAAAGGTGAACCTAAAACCATGTTTGATCATCCTCTATCTCTTACTGCTTCTGCTTTTTTGGCAGAATTCACTCATTTTGGCGGCAGTACAAAAGCTGTGAAGGAAACACTGAAAGTAAGCAACTGAAGGATACCATTGTTTCACCAGCCCGTTTGTCATACATATGCACCATTAATTGTATATTGACGGCTGAAACAAGGGCTACTCGGGGTTATTGTTATCTCTACAGGGCAGGTTTTACTCGCAAAACAGAACTTCATCCTGAAAGAAAAAAAAAAGTACGGACAAGCCTGCTGCTTTGGAAGAAATAGTACCTTTAAATGTGAATAGTAGAGGGGAGATATGTGAAAATACCGTGCCGTGAGAATAACGAACATACCAGACGGCAGCCACAACTTTTCTTTTCCCGATTAAGTGATTTATGGAAATACATACAAAAGGAGAAAGTCGTACTGAACAGAGGATTACTTATCAGACCTGACCCACCTTCCCTCCTCATGCCCGGCTCTACCTTCCTACTTCAAATCAGCCGAGTGTCCAACCCAGGCTGAAGTACAGTCCGCCATACAAGTACGAGGAGTGCCCTTGAAAAATGTCCAGATTGCAGCTACTGCACAAAGAACCTCGCCATGTAATGAGTGTATGAGAATTTCTCTCTCGCTCTTGACCTGGCAGCAAGAGAAGAGATTAACTGCCCATCAACATCGGAAGACAAAGCATCGGTGAGAAACAAGACAAGTTTGAGAGGGGAAAAGGAAGGAGGCTGAGACTAAATTTCATCTGGTTTAGAGAGAGGATAGAAAGATAAATAAGATAAATAAATAGCTCTAGTAAATAATTCTGAATGCTCTTACTTCATATTTATCTTCCCCAAATGCTCAACATTAGTGAGCAGCATCGCTACACGAAATAAGTACGGGCAATTAGGTATTTGCTGCCATAGGTAAGAGAAAGCAGACATCCCCCCTTGCCTTGCTACACAGAAGGCAACGCTGCAGATTTCCCACTCCGCTACCAAAAAGCAAAGCAGAACCAGTATCTGGAGCGGGAAGGGGGTTTATTGACTGAGAACTTTTTGTTCCTTAAATATGTAACTGGGACGGGTTTTTTTTCTTTCTTCCCACGCCCGTCTTCTTTCCATTTTCTCTGCCAAAAAAAGACCGAAATAAACGTTATTCCGTAATATTATTATTATACGAGGAGTGCGAGACTTACCATATCAGCTGGAACGCTGCTGGACATCTTGATATTACCCTAAATGGCGTAAAAACAACTTTAAAAAAAAAAAAAAAAAAGAAAAGAAAAAAAAAGAGGCACCAAGCACGGCCTGCTGCCGGAGAGCTTCAAGAATCAAAACGGAGCTCAGCTTCCGAGGCAGCAACTTCCACGTCCCCTACGAAACAAAGGTGCCCGATGTGCAGCGGGGAACGCGGCCGGCTGAGGAGAAGAAATATCCAGGGGCAAGCGGTGCCGTGGCTGTACCGGAGGAGCCAGCGGGAGACCAGAGATGGCAGCAGATTCCTGTCAGCGGCGGAGGTAGCCGCGGCGCCAGGTAGACCAGGCAGGACTACACCGCCACATGAGCTGCGTGCGGGCTTTTCACCCCCTCGCTCCCTCTTCCTTCTCTCCTAGCCTTGACAAGTGACGACGGGATGATTCACGGGATAATGGTGCGTCCAAGTCACCTCCTCAGCCGGCGCAGGCGACCCGTGCGCGCAGGCAGGCGGGCAGGCAGGACCTCGCTCTGCCCTCGGCGGGGCAGGGCGGCGGGAGGGCCGGGGTGGGCCCGCGGCCGCTGGGGAGGACGCCGGGCTTCGGCCCCCTCTAGGCGGTGTGCGGCATGCAACAGCGTCTGAAGGGGAAAGGCAGCCTGAGGGGCGGCCGGAGGGGAAAGCCCTCCCCCGCGGCGCTCCGGCGGCG
>JANRGW010033600.1:0-24348 GCA_024733675.1 Psilopsiagon aymara
AGATTGGATATGAGGAAGGAATTCTTTCCTGTAAGGGTGGTGAGGCACTGGAATGGGTTGCCCAGGGAAGTTGTGAACGCTCCATCGCTGGCAGTGTTCAAGGCCAGGTTGGACAGAGCCTTGTGTGGCATGGTTTAGTGTGAGGTATCTCTGGCCATGGCAGGGGGCTGGAACTAGATGATCTTAAGGTCCTTTCCAACCCTAACTATTCTACGATTCTATGATCTTCCTCTTGTGTTTCCTCCATTTTGAACGTGTCTGACAGGGAATAGATTACCATATAATGGTATTAACCAAATACATAGTAAAGTATTGCTGAGAAATACTAGCAAGTGATAAACTGATTGATGGAAAATGTCTTTCCTCACTAACCCTCTGGGTTCCGAATATGAAAATAGTTACAGATTACAAGATGGCTGCCCAAGGAATTTGTGAATGCTCCATCCCTGGCACTGTCCAAGGCCAGGCTGAACAGAGCCCTGGGTGACATGGCTTTAGTTGGACGCACCCCTGCCCATGGCAGGGGAGTTGGAACTAGATGATCTTAAGGTCCTTTCCAACCCTAACTATTCTATGATTCTATGGTAAATGCTGATGTGCTAACACTGGTTAGGCTCTTGTATTTTCACAATTTCTTAACTGTTTACTTACTCTCTCCATATTACAGCAATACCCAGGCTATTTTTTTACTCTTTTGGATACGAATTGAATTCCTTTCAGATGGAATGAAACAATCTGCCTGGGCTGTCAAGTTAGATGAACAATCCTCTACCATGCAGTCTTCTACCACAAAGGTATTTACCTGTTTTCAGTAAGCTTCTGGTCTGCCAGCAAAATGATATCACAACATTCAGACACTTACCAGTCTGAAAGTTTCACTCCGAAACTATTTCACACAGGACAAGGATAGGTTTCTACATAGTGCACAGTGTAAGTTTAACCTGTGTTTCTTTAGACCATTTTCCAAGTTAAAAAGGATCAATTTGGCAAGCAGCGTTGGACAATTTTCCAGTCCTGTGAGCTCTTTTGAAAGATGGAAGATAGTCTTCCTATTTTAGACTATCAGGAAAAAAAAAAAAAATAAAAGAGGATGCTTTTCCTATTTTAACTAAACAACTAAAAGTGCAGGACAAGACACAAGATCGATCTCTGACCATACACACTGCTTTGTTATTTTCTTGCTCCATGGCTATGTTTTGGCCTGTTCCAGCTAGCACTCTCCAAGAGGAAGCCTGGGTGTGGCTTGGGGACAGATCATGCCAGTAGCTGCTCCAAATAAGAGTTATAAACAAGAACTTCAACAGCCTCTGATGAACTCCAACACATTGCACTTCCACTCATTTTGTGCTGTCCCATACAGCATCCTTATGCTTTAGTCTGTCATACACCAATACACGCAACACAAATCCTTCACTTTCTTGCCATCTAACCATTCTCCAACAATTCTCAATGTGTCTAAGGATAAATGTTTTGACAACTTAGACCTAAGAAAACATGCACTAAATAACTTCTTGAGACAAAGGGGAACAATGGGTAGGGTAGAGACCAGGGTCCAATGCTATTTAGGGGTGCACTGAGAGTCAGCCTACTTTAGAGGAGTCTGATCCTAATTAGGACAGACACAAAAGAGTCTGTGCTCCAAAGCCTTCATGCTCAGCAGTTAGAATAAATAAAGCAGCTAAACTGTATCCACAGACACCGTAACAGGCAGAAGGGCCTGGATGCCTACCTGAGTCCAGAGATTCACATGCAAGAAAAATCACCAGCATTTGGGAGCTCCAAGAGCTGTTCACTAGACTTCCCAGGTGGGTCCATCCATCTTTCTCCCTAGAACCATTCTATGGTTGTATGAAAAATCAAATCTTTATTTCATAGAATAAAAGAAGCCCCATGGTTCTAAAGCATAAACCCCTGTCCTAATGTGTACAAATATAAGACCTATTTAAAGACTAGAGTAGCAACTCTAGCTATAGAACAGAACAAGTAAGGCCATTTCCTTCTCTCTGAGTTTGATCAGAATCCTTTTGATCTGAAAAGCCTTTTGTAAAAATTAATCACAAATGACATGTTTCTTCAAGGAGTTTTCATTTTGTGAGAAAACTCCAGAACAGCTTTATATGAGGACCTCACAGTCACATGGACAGAAGATGTTAATGCTGATGAATTGCTGCTTTCAGCTGCAGAATTTAATTATTCTCATTCTCTACAGCTGGCGTTATTGTGTGGTGATGTGTTTGTCTCCTGACACCTCAGGGTGGGGGAAGGATGAAATGAATTTTCTACATTCACAGTGCCAAAGGGACAGTTTGAATAAGAAAAGCTGCAGTAAGACCTGCATGACTATGTCCTCTGGCATGAATGATGAATCCAGGGGTTTTATATCTCGTTTTCTAGCAGCACTTAAGAGACTGGAAGCATTTCTTTAAAAATGTTATTGGAAAATTACACTAAAGTTAAGCCTATTTTGACAGATGAAAAAAATTAACTGGTTTATATTGGCTGATTTCTAGCCTGTGTTCCTGAAGCCCTTCCCTTTGCTTTTACAGGCTGGTCGGGTGACTAATTCTACCCATTTTCAGTTTGTCAGTCATTAACAACTTATGTGGCACTACATTTTTGAAACTGACAGCTGAAACAAGATCTGATGCAGAGTCTTCATAGAATAGTTAGGATTGGAAAGGACCTCAAGATAATCTAGTTCCAAACCCCCTGCCATGGGCTTCCTTCCATAATGTCTTCTTAAACACTGCTCTGAGGTGGCTGAAAAGACTGAATATATCTGAAAATGACCTGTTCACCAAGGCGGTCATAAGGAAGGATTTGGGCAAGTTTACAACATTGCTGTGTAGGAAACATCTCTACTTTGATGGCATAATGAAGTCACACAAAGCAGGACTGTCTCCACCATTGGACATTAATGAGAGTCAACATTTTATTTTTTGGTCTAAGGCATTTTAATTGTACCACAAGCAGAGGCCATCTGGCTGAGAATGAATGTTCACTATCTCTAGCAGAACTAGAAGTACTTCAGAGGGAAATGGTACCTTCCTGATTTCTAGCTTGGACAGTACTCATTACTAAATCTGGTGTGTTCCACAGTTGGCTAAATTGCAATTTCATTAATGTCTTTTTAGGCTATTATTATCTTATCATTTAGTTATAGTTTATTAGTCTGGAGTTTATATCTTAAAAAAAAAAAATCACTTTATGTCAAAAATTCTCGAGGGACTTTCACTGTACTGTATGAAAGACTGGGACTGCTTGTCAGCTTTTATTTTCTGAGAAGTCACCGGGGTAGAAATCGATTCTTTTTTAAATTTTTTTTTTTTTTTTTTGAGGAATAATCATAATTTCTCTCTTGTGTGTTTATTAAAAATGTAGATAAAACATTTGTAAAATGGAAATTTAAAGAACAAGTACAACAGCAGACAATAACTTTCCTAAGAATCAAGCAGAGAAAGAGTGAAACATCACTTCTAAAGGGCAGGCATTAATTTCACAAATTTTATGACTGTCAGTGGATCTTTGAGCTCAGCCTATCTTATTTCTACAGTGGTACCTCTCACTGCAGCTGATTTGGTAGAGATTTTAGTGAGCAAAGTATGAAGACCAGAAGACAATGTTTTGCAGTTCTGAGAAACTGAAACTGTAAATACCTTGTATCATAGCCTATTTACAAACCTGTAGGTTTATTTGTACCTAAACATCTTGAGGTGGCTCTGTTGCTGATGTTGAGCCAACAGCTTTGTCTGCCAACTAAGCTGCCCCAAATATGAGCAGCTCAGTGAGAGTGGGGGGCCAGGCTGCAATACTTGGAAGGTATTTGACTTGAATGCAATCGGGAACAGTGCGGGCAGAAATGCATTTAAAGGTAGAGGGGGCTCTGCCACAGTAGTTTGGAATTAAACCAAACAACATGTTGACTCTCTCCTGAGAGAATGCGATGTGATATATCCAAATGTATTGTCTCACCAGAGCTATCCGGGTTGTGCTGGCTCTCACAAGTGCCAGGTTGCAATGAGTGAAGCAATTTTCCTGCACGCATTTAGAAACTGCTCCAGAATACTTCAGGGTGATAAAAGTTAGTTGAGCCAGTATGACTAGACAGCTATCACCTCATTTTCACTGCATTACTGCCATAATCATAGAAGGAAGATTTATATATGTGCCCTTGGAAAGGAAATTCCAGAGTAGAAGAAATCCTTACTACCAACTATCAGCTAATACTATCAGACAACTGAATTTTCTTATACTTGCTTCCTTACTTTTCTCTAGAGAAATTTACCCTAGTGCACAAGACCAACACAAGACCCATGCAGGTTTGAACGCTGGATACTACAGCACTATTAAAATTGCCAGGCAGGCTTTTGATGTGAGCTTGCCATGGAGCTAAGCATTGCCTTGTCATGTCATTCTGCTGGAGCTGAACAAGACACACCTATGTGATAAAGTGCTCCTGAGTGTGAGAAAGGAAGGCAAAGTCAATCCTCAATACATAAACATATCTTAAGCATTAAGCAATAAGCAAAAAGTAGAAGTCAGAGCCGTGATTCAGAATCCTAAGGAAGGACGGGGAGAGTGATAGTAGAAGTTTCCCTCTCCTTTGGTTCATAGGAAAAGCACATTGAGTGTTGTATAAAAACATGAAAATCTCAACCTCAATAACTGAAGTATACAGTCATCCAAACCTGAAGTTATTCTTACTTAAAAAGCAATTGATGTGTTTGCTTTTTGGCAGTGCACACTTCCATGTACTTTGGAAGTACACTTCCATGCCTGCCAGTATGTCTGTGCCCATCACTTGTTGCAGGGCAGAATTCTTTTAGAGTGGTATCTCACCCAAAGAATAGGAAGTGATCAGGAACTATCAGCGCATTACTATTAGAACTGCGTGAGACTCCGTCTTGTGATAAATCCAGTCATTTTATGTGTGCTCAGTGACATCCCATTCAGTGTCTAAACGTGGTCAGTACGATACAAAAATATCTCCCTGGGCACACAGTTGTTTACAATCTCTTGTAAACAAGAGACTGAATTCTCACTCTCAGACATGGAAATTTTGTCAGAATTTTGTGGCTCCAGAGGAAAAGCTGGGCACAACCTAAACATCTGCATGAAACTGTTATGTTAGCAAGGTGAAGCAAGTCCAATGAAGAAACATCGCCAGCTGAGAGTGATATTTAAAATGTCAATCACAAGAGGCAAAACAAGTTTAATATATACAGTCTGGCAAAGCTGAGTTCTGCTTTGTTAAGAATGCATTACATATTATGAGGATTCCTATTACAATTGTATTGCAATATTCAGAGTGTACTCTGAATTTTTTTTTAATATGGGCTTATTTGTTTGCATCTTATTTTACAGCCACTCTTCCAGCCTCCAGTTTAATTTTTAAAATTAAAGCTACTGATATTTCCATATCAAAGTTTAAAATTAATTTGCTTTGTGGGACATGCCTCTTGATCTAAAATACTTCATTTTAATTAGGACATTTAATTTTCCCTAATGGAATCAGGTTCAATTCACTTAATCCAAAACTACTTTCTGAAAGTATATTTTCTCAGCACGAGTCCTCTTAAGGCTTGTCTGCATGAGGAGATTGTACCTACACAGCTAAACTGATTCCAGATCGATCTGCTTACACCGTTAGAAAATGTTACTGAAGTTAACTGTAACTGGGTCTGCCCCACTTCTGGATCAGTTTGGTCAAGCAGTTGTAAGCTTCCTAACACAGACCAGGAACAGGTAATAGAAAATCAGGTAACATTACAAATATGTGTTAGTGTGAGAGCATGAGTGTCTGGACCCACACAGCCTAGGGTATGGCCACTTCCCACCACCAATTTTGGACAGCTTCCTTCCTCCCTTTGCCCTCTTCTCTATAACGTGCTGTGCACATGTACACCATGTCAGATCACGTTTGCTTCTTATTAGGAGGACGTACAAGACATTTCTAAGGAACATGCTGCATATTCTGGCTCTGTGTTAGGATGACATTTTGCCCCCGTGCACACATGAAAACACACCGATAGATCAGAGGGGAGATAACCAGTGCATGGGCGCAGAATGTGGAAGGCATCCCCTTCCCTTACTGTGAGAGTGTTTGCTCTAGGGAAGGCCTGTCTTTATCAACTTTGTCCTTCTCATGAGGACAGAGAAATGCAACCAATCCCATATATTATTATAAAGTCTGAAACTCCTTCCACTGACTACAGCTCTCACAATGCAGGGGCATGGCAACAAAATGATTTAAAAAACTCTGCATACCTTGAAGAACAGCCAGGCTGTCATCCATTTAGCCACTCTTACAACCCAAAAGACATGCTTGTAGAGCTCAGTATTCACGACTCCAGGGTCTACTGCATTAGCAGTCACATGGCTTCCACTTGCAGTCAGAAGATGCTGTAGTTGATAGGTAAACAACACAAGGGCAAGTTTGCTTTGGGCATAGGCTCCATGGGGTGAATACGAACATCTGTTACAGGAGAGAAAGAGAGAGGGAGACGCACATAAAAATAGTCAGAAGTAAACCAGAATTGCACAAACAACAAATGTCCTGCATTTTGCAATATCCAGCAAACAAACATCGAGTCCTCAGAAGCAGCAGCAAGCAGCAGCTTATCATTGGCAGGTGTGCTGTTTGCTGGAGTTCTGGTGATTATTCTGTCAGACACCAAGTCTTATTTATAGTGCGGAGAAAAATTAAAATAAAATTACACAGTACCTGTCAGAATCTCTATGTCAAAATATTTAAGCTAGAAATGCTGAGGCACCAGTCTCCAGGGTATCATCACCTAGAGGCCTTTAAACTACTCTCCCCTTCCTCATAGCTATTCCCACACATACATACCCTGCTCCCAACAGTAAACCTGTGTCTGATCATACTACTTTTGGTTATTTATTATTTACATTGCAGCAGGACCTACTAGCTTCTGACAATGGCTCCTCTGTTGGGCACAGTACAGATGAGCGAGTACTCATTGTACCTACCCCAGTGACATAACAGATTACATACAGCTAAAGAGATAGATAAAAAGATGGGGTGAGGAGAGTGGCTGTAAGTGCAACCAGAGTTATGCCATGTACAGCCTTTAGAGCAAAGGCAGCTGGCTGGGTCTCTACCAAACATGAGGTGCAAAGAAGGCTTACAAATAGTGGGAATTGCAGAAAACATAACCTGCTGTGACTCTTTTGAGCCTGTCTCATCTGGATGCTGAATCTGCCTTTCTTTCAAGTCAAACTTCCAAGGACCTGTGATTAGTTGGGTTTCACTGCATGCGGGCAGCAGTATTTCTTTTTTTTTAAATAAGCAGGCTAGCTCCAGGCAAATTAGCAGGAATATCACTTCAAATGCTTCTCCCAACTGGGGCTTCAGCATCACCTCCACAAATTCCTATGCCATGACAATTCACTCTTGCAATTACTACAGCCTCTCATCTAACCTTTTTTGTGCTTAGCGGAACCAGAGGTAATGCCTGGCATTACAGACGGCTCATAAGCAAAGCAGGAGGGAGCCTAAAGCAACAGGCTCCTGGGGGCAGCAAAAGAGCTCTGGTCTCAATCCTCTTAGTGTCTGCCAGAGCCTGGGGAAGGGGCACTGCTTGCTGCTGATGATCATGTGGAGCCCGGTGTAGGGTCCCTGGGTCAGCAGGTATTGCTTGTGGAGAGAGATAGAGGGGCACTAGCCAGGAGCAGGTCCCTGTTTCCCGTCTCTCTTCCCCCTAGTTGTTGTCCTGCTGCTGTGACAGCTGCAGCTCCAGACACTTCACCTCCACGCTTAGTGCAGCAAATGCCTAGGCTGGGGATGCACCTACTCTGCTGAAAAACTTGCCTTCGATTTCTGTGGTTGTTACTAAGTACAATGTTTTTATTTTGAATGAAAAGCAAGTATGTCTCAGAGCTCTGTTATCTCATTCTCATTGAATACTTTATTTATAATATCCGGTACACTTCACCACAGAAAATCCTGGATGATAGCAAACAAGCTGCCTCTCTGCAGAGGTATAAGGCTACTGAAGCAATTTAACTGTTCATGCTGTCTGAATGGACTCAGAAACTCGCAGGCATAATGGCAAATTGTATAGCTCAGGTACAGGAAATAAAAGACAACACCACTGAATCTCCAGTCTGTCTAGTTTTTTTCTTCTTCTTTCTTCCACCTGCTGTATTCTTGTTCAAATGAACAGGCCACAAATGCATTATATAAATTGAGAGAGAATAAAAAAGGACCCCTGACCATGAACAGCCCTTGCACCAACCAGCGGCCTGAGCTGTAACATGCTGAATAACGTAGTTCTATCATTATAAAGGTATCACCTGCGCCCCGGGGTAAAATGGGCTATTTTAAGAATTAAGAACAATCACTGCATTAATGTAAATGTGATTTGGCATTAGTCAGGAAATTGCAGTTACATTTTAAATTCAGTAACGTCCGTGCTCTGATCTGAGACACTCAAAATGTCACCTTATGCTTCATGCATATTTCAACCCTTTTAACTTGAAGGACCAGATCCTCAGCCGCTACGAGCTTCTCTTGTGCTGCAGTGTGGGGCAGAGCTCACGCCACCCATGGGAAGAAGCACTCATCCAAAGCCGCCTCCAGCAGCCAGCTGGCAGCCAACCCTGGCACTGCTCCAGCAGTGCCACCATTCCCTCACCAGCAAAACACGGAAGCTGGGGCACAGGACAATCTTCTCAAATTGAATTAGAGTGATCTTGTCTGGCAAGCGGCTTGCAAGGAAGCAGAGCTGGCGACTGACTACCCTGACTTGTTCTGCCTGGGTCTAGTCAGGCCTTCAGTAACCTTCAGATGCCAGGCGGGAGGACGGTGAACGCTCCCCATGACTTCCCATTCCCACATTTTGTGTGAGTGCTGTTTTGACTTACCTTGTGGCAATGAAGCGTGAACTGCAAGGCCTAGATCCCCAAAAGCCTTGTACTTTGCATAGATATCTATGTCAGAGAAACATGAGTGCTAAGAAGATATAAACAGCTATCCAATCAAGGAGGAAGGATTTTATATCACAGTGCAGAGATGCAAATGGTTTGCAAGGCAGTGGGGAATCAAGACTTCAATAACATATATAAAGGATATAAAATTGGATACACAGAACAGACACTTTTGGCAGATCCCCTGCAATGATCACCTGCTATCACATTTTCTCTGTGTGTGCTTTTTGCTTTCCAGGAATCTGACATCAGTGGACTACATAAGACAGAAGAATGACCCGTGACACAAATCTAACAAGGATTTTTGCTGAACAACAGTTACTGGTTTGCTTGTGAGCCCCCATCTTATTAGAATCATGTTGTTTAAATGCCATGTTAGGACAAAAAAATCAGTGGTGGTTACTTGATTTCATTACATCCAGTCTTGAATTTATGCATGACAGAAATAGGAGCACATGGGCTCCTGTACCTTTACCAGGACTGCATCTATCATGCATATACATGTAGAATCACAGAATGGTTTGGGCTGGAAGAGACCTTAAAGATCGTCGAGTTTCAACCCCGCTGCCATGAGCAAGGACACCTTCCACTAGACCAGGTTGCTCCAAGCTCCGTCCAACCTGGCCTTGAACACTGCCAGAGATGGGACAGCCACAGCTTCTCTGAGCAACCTATGCCAGTACCTCACCACCCTCACAGTGAAGAACTTTTTTGTAATATCTAATTTAAATCTACCCTCTTTCAGTTTAAAACCATAAAATGTATTCCTCTTACACATGGAATTATGTGGCTTGAAAGCCTACTCATGTAAGTGTAGCCTTTCTTGGCACTTCATGTTCTGTATGTACATTTTCTGCACTGAATGGAAATATAATTGTATACTAAATAAAATAATATTGACATTACGCATTTCCACATTGCTTTCATTTTCTGAAGGCTCTAAAAGCTTTCTGAAATGAATGTGCACATCAGAGCCCAAAGCAGAACAGAGTTTACCTGCAAACTGTGCTGGCATATCAGTGCATGAACGAACAGTGCCCGTGATTCTTCAGCCCTTGAGGACACAAGACATCTATGCTTCACAGCAAGGCAAGCAGACTCTCAAGCAGACTCTCAAGCAGAGAAACTGCCTCCTAACTAGATGCCCATCCAGGCAAAAGACTGGTAGCGCTCAGCTCCCACTGGTACATATACACACACGCTGGCCAGAGACCTAGAAGTTACTCGTGTTCAACTGCCCAGGGATCCATCCTAATAAATACTGTCCACCAGGACTGAGCTACACCAGGCAGCAAGCACTGTGGTATGGCAAGCCTGTCATTGTCAATGCAGAGTCAGCAGCTAGGAAAAAGCAGAGCAAAGACTTGGTGGGAAGAAGTCCAGTGGGAAGGAGTAGTGTGCCTGGCACTGGTAGTTTGGAAAGTCCATGCTCACCCACTCATTTGAGTGGGGCTCTCTATAGACCACTATTCCTAGCACAGAAAACAGTCTCCCCCAGGGAGTGCCCTTCCATAGCATTTTGCTGAGGTGGGGCTGGTAAAATAGGGCAATGCACAACTCACTAGATGGAAACTACAGGAGGAGTTAAGGCAAACAGAATTTAATTAGCTTCTTTGAAATCCGCACAAGACAGCAGCATTATACAAGACCTTCTCCTTCTTTTGAAAATGTTTTATTGATTCTATACGGGTGAATAATGATCAGGGTAAGGCAGGTTCTGCATTTCTTGTTCAAATAATTTTTAGCAGAAATTCTTATTTTTGGCTTAAGAATCTTTGCAACATTGACTGAATTGTTTGTGTCGTCATTGGAAAAATCAGGGAGAAGAGAAAGGGGTTGTTTTGGACTTTTGCCAAAATAAAATAAGTAAATATTCAATTCTGGAGCGAGTGCTTTGTGGTTTGCTGATTTATTTTCTTTTCTTTTTCACAGAAGCTGATTTTTACCACTGATCTCTGTGGGGCTGTCTCCAGCAGCAGTCTCCCCAGCATGCTGGGGCAATGCAATTGTAAAACATAATGAGAAGCCAAATTTGAAACTGGAGCCTGCAGTGGCTAATTAGGTGTTTAAATATGGACTCAGCTGCTATCCAAGTTTGAAAACTGGATCCATGTTTAGCACTTCCCTTGGCAGCCAGTCTTACTCTGGTTTCTCTTTTGGCTGGCTTTAGCTTGGCTGTGTGCTGTAGAGGTCTCACATTTACATCCAGTGATACCGTGTTTAATGAAGGGCATTAAGCCTGCTCAGGGTACCCACTGAGTAACAGGGGAAACAAAATTGCTGCTTGGCATGGACCACTTCCTCCACACCTCCTGTGCACAAGCTCTCAAGCTGCTCTCAGCTCTTTCTCTTTCATTAGCAGTTGCTTTTGCATTATGCACACACGTGGAGGAAGTGGATACAGCCTGACTGAAATAAGGGTGCAGGGACAGCACCCTTTCCATTTCCCACCATATACTGCTTCAACACAACGCTCAGAGGACCTGTGACCATACTGACTGACACGCAGCTACATATAACCAGGCCGGTGTTAGCAGTGAAGTTTTCCTGATGTGGACCTCTTTCACAGCGCACTTGCCTTGCGCGTCATCCTCCCCTCACCCATCACCACGCTCCTCAATTTCCAGCGTGTTAATTTTCCTGGAGGGCAGAGTGCACCAAGATCAAACTGCAGAACAACCCAATTGCTATGTGCTCCATTAAAAGACAAGTGATGCAAAATGTGGGTGACACGCTAGGGTTTTTAATGAAAGGCCACACAAAATTTCAATATATGCCTTAGGATGAATCAGTGAATTAAGCAAAACACAGACTTGCTGTATTAAAATGACTAAAGTTTCCTAATGATTTATGTATTAATCTTGAAATACATCACCACCATTGCTTAGTCAAGACCACAAAAAACTATTATTAAACACTCATGATGCTTTCACAGTCGTAAATTTTCGTTGTCCAGGGAATGCAGCAGCAGATTTTTCAAGATTTCTGATAGATTTTGCAGTTTGTTTTGAACCAGCCACAGCTATATATTACAGAATACACAGGTATATCTTTCCTGGTTATTCTAACAGTTCCTTTCTCTTTTCCTGGGGTAAGCCCAAGCCTGGTACCTAAATATTGCTTATTAAACAGACTTCCTGACAGTACTACACATAATTATCCCATGAATACATTTGTACAGTCTCATCAGTAGTGATCTTCCCCTCACTACAAAAAGAAAAAGGAAATACAGAGATGGAGAAAAGACAGAGTTCGATCAATTAGAATACACGTATAACCACTGAAAACTAGTATTTTGCCAATTCAAAGAAACAAGCATATTAATTGGTAAAACAAAACTAAAATCTGGAAATGTTGTCCTATCTGAATAAGTCAATATGTTACGTTTTGTACAGTAGCTGTTCTGTTACCAACTACCACTACACGCTACTGTATAGTCACCCATTTTGGGTGCTCATTGAACATATTTCTTCATGTACATTTCTTTCGTATACTATATGAAAATATACATATGTAGCCTTTTAAAAAAATATTGCAAATATATACACATAATAGTCAAAGTGGCTGTGGCATACGCCCATGTATTTGAACTGGAATATACTGGCAGCTGCAATGTGGGTGAATAAGGACTCAAGCATCAGGGACTCCTGAAGCACCCTTGTGATCCTGTGATTGACATGTCAGAAAGGAAGGCTACAAGACTGATAAATTGCATTAGTGGTTCAACACAAGCTGAAGAGGAAATCTTTCGTGTCCTAATTGGTAATACAGGGTTTACTTGAGCAGCCAGAGGCAGGTGGCACTTCGAGAGCAGCCCACCTTGCTGTTTTGCTCTGAGTCTTGGACAAAGACAGACCACATCTCAGAGCTTCCCACTCTCCTTGCAGTGAGTCCCTTGGCACTCACACAGAGCTCTGGACAAAATTGGGATTTATCTGACATCTTTCAACAGTGGTAAAAAGCATTCTTCTCCTTAAAATCAGAACTTGAGCAAAAGGGTAGAAGTTCAGAGCTGGGAGATGCTCTCTCTAAAAGGCAAAACATTGACCTCGGTAGCTGATTTCTCTGCAAGTCAGTGACTCTTGCCTTGTGCTTATTCTGCAATTCAGTAGGAGCCACAAGCTGGAAGATGGGTTATGTCTGTTGTTGGTTGGTTGGTTTATTTTTTTAAAGCCATGCTTCCCAACTTTTAGCACTGCACTGCAGAAATACATTCAGTGACTAGCCCTTCGTTACAGTTTGTAGGAAATGCAGAGGGAAAAAAAATTAACTTACTGTCATTGGAAGACTATTTTTAGTGAAAGAACCTGGATACCTTGATTATAAAAATATTTAGGAAAGGCAAAATAAGCAGGGTCTTGTCATCCTGGGCATTACTGTCATACAGACGGAATCAATGCACCATCTGTCATTAGGCCGATCCCTCCTCCTAATGTCAGGGGCCGAGACATCGAGATCCCTCCTGCTCTACTGATTGCCTTGCTGTGTGCAGCTCCATTGCTGTATACTCAGCACAGCTCTGAAAGGACTCAAACGCTGGTCTTTTCAAACTCTCACCACAATCCGAATCTTTAAGAAAAAGTCTAATTTTTCAGTTTGTGTACAATTGGTGTTAATTTCAAATGGTTTTGATGATTTTTAAATATTGATGGCAAGTTCAAGTTGTAATTACTGTAATTCCATTCTCCCAGGAAATATATCTCTTCATAAAGAATGATACAAATTGCCTCTGTTGAAGCATCATTTTTCTACAGTCAGTTCATATGATGTGTTAAGTGCCTGCTAATACTTGAAGTGGTATTTGAGCATAATGGTATCCATTCAATTAAAAATCTCCATCAGACAAATGAATAAATAAATAGAAGTAAGCATGGTTTTGCATTGCTGCAGCCAAGAAACAGACCAAAGTTCCAAGACCTACATTCTGTGTCCTTGTGACCCGTCTGACTGATGGGGAAATATCATGGCCACATACCTTTTCATACTGTCTCTTGGATAGTCTTGATCTGAGGTTATTGAAGATTGTCACATAGCTCCTAAGATTATCTCTTGGACAATAAGAATAGCTCTGGGACACTCTCCACCCACTTGTGGAAATCTTCCTAACTCTCCTGCAAAAGACCTTTTAAGTCGAAGGAAGTAATGGGCTTTCTTACAGTTTCTTCCCTTCCACCAGAATGAACAATCCCAAACCTTATTTCTGTTTTGATAAAACCATCTTAAAACTGCTGTAGACTTTTGCAGATCAGCTGCAGAAATTCTGGACTTTGCATGCTGGGTCTGAAAAGGGAAGTATAATCTGGTTACGTATAATAAAGTACTGCCATTTCAAATCCAGCACAGTGCACCAAATGTGATTAGCAGATTTCCAGTAGACTACTGGTATGTTGGCAGACACATTGTTATGTATTGGTGTATACGTGAAGATAATGTAAAGTTACATTTTGTGGTGGGCTGAACCCACTGCACTGCCTTGGAGTTGAGGAGGCACTGAATGTGTTCTGTAAGTGCAAATTGTTCACCATATTGAAGGACTGGTCTGTCTTACCAGGGGAAGCATGGCTTGAATATGCACACAGACTGCAAAACCCTTTTTCCTCCAAGATGTCCATAAATACTATGCAGAAAATCCTGTGCCATCTCTCTCTGTTCACAAAAGCAATGCAAGATTATCAAGTCTGGCACAACAAAAAAACGCTGAAAACCAGGTTTAGTTTGTTGAGAAAATCTAACAACTTCAGCTTTTTCAAACTTCTTCTATAGTAAGACTACGAATATCACAGCTTCAGACTGAGAGATAGAAGGGACTAATTCCCACTACATGGGTTAAGACAAGGGACAAGCTTTTAAAGCCATCTATTTGTTAAAAGCAGTCATGAGAATCCTTCCCCTCTGCTGGAAGATCTTTCCAGGTTAAAGAAGAAATACAGCTGAAATGTCAACAGGTACAGGAGGGATTAAAATGCGGACATTTTCTGAACCTATGAAATGACTCATAGTCCAGACATGGCAGGAAAGGCTTTTGTTCATGTGAAACCATACAACAACAGTGGCCCTTTGCTGCTGTCAGAAAAGATGCAGGATCTAAGTAAGTGCATGGAAGGGCTCTGTGAAGAGAGGGGTGTCTTACTTAAGGAACATAAAAAGCCAACTTAAGCAAACAAAAAAAACCTGCAAGAAACAAGTAACATAAAAAGTGGTCCAACAGCCAGCATTGCAAAGTGGTTATTTCAAAGTACCATACGGGACAGTGACAGCAATCACTTTCTCTACTGTTTAGCCTTACAGATGGTTTTTGGTTTTCTTTTATAGATTTCCCAATCTTGTCAAACCTCTGTAAACAGAGGTTTGTAATGGCACACCAAGTGTTTCCTGAGAAGGAGCATAGTAGAGCCTGAAGCCAGAGCACATGAGATACCTGCCACTTGCAAACACACCAGAAGCAAGTGAAGTCCAGCAGGTTTGGCTTTCCCGGAAATGACAGGAAACTTCATGTCCAAACCCTAAAAAGCTAACACACAACCACAAACCTGCCTTGCCCAGACCTCACTGAAAAAAATTAATTCAAAGACACTGCTGCTTTGGCAAACTGGTTGATTGGTGGTGAAACTGGTGGCAATGCAGCTACTGAACACCCTCCCACCCCTTTATGTTGAGAACTGAAAGATTTTCATTTGGGCATTTCTGCAGAGCCATAGCATAGCAAGCATAGCTTGCATCACTATTAAAAGTTCTTGAGTTTCTCAGAAAGCTACTGAGTCACAGTGCTCCTTGGTCTACAAGCAAAAAGAGGAGAAGCTTAGCAAAATGAACATTTTCATAGAGGGATTTAAGTGATGAGTCAGGGATTGTTGAAGAGATTGTTCCTGTGCAGATCTTCTATTTCATTGTTATCCTTACTTTGCATAGTCAAATACAATTGTGCAGGTAGTTATGGGTTTGAGCATTTATCCATACATAAGACTTCATGCTCAAGACCAGGTCGGACAAAGCCTTGGGTAACATGGTTTAGTGGGAGGTGTCCCTGCCCATGGCAGGGGGTTGGAACTAGATGATCTTAAGGTCCTTTCCAACCCTAACTATTCTATGATTCCATGATTCTTTATCCTTCTTGGGAGGCTGAAACAGTGCTGCATACAGCCACCCTTCACTTCCCATGACAAGAAACCAGGGCAACCACAGTACCTGATATACAATGCAAAGAGAAGAAACGGAGCAATGAAATGACAGCTACAAGAACTCCTGGGGGCTAAAATATTTTACTTTTACAGTGATTTATTTTATTCAAAAGTATATTTTTCATAAAACTCACTTTATTTAATAATGAGCTTGATTTAATCAAAAGACCATGTTTTCTTCAGAGGTTTCAGTATTAAAATGTTTTGTCTGCTTTTGAACAGACTTTGGACAGTTCTCCTGCACTAAAAGAAGAGGTTTGGGATGGGGAGCAGAGAAAAGGTTAAGAGTTATCATTTGATGCATAAGGCAGAAATCTGCCTTTGTCTCCCTCCACTGCATTTGTAATTCCTAACACACATGGCAAGATTAGGGATGTGTGGTTGTAAAGAACCCAGAGCAACAGCAGACTGAATCCAGAGGGGATTTGTGGAAGGTGAGCTGATCATTTTGACTGTTTCTCTTAACATGTTATTCCAGGGATTTACTGGCATGTGTGCCAGGTTTCACCAGCTACACCAAGCAGCTGCAAGAACTCACTGAAAAGGTACTGTGAGGATGGTGGTAGTTCAAACAATTGAAAGGAATGCTAAAATGATTTGAATAATCACACAGAGCCTGAGAACTCCAAAGCTTTTAAGGTTCACTCAGCCTTAATGAGTCTTTTTACTGACTGGAAGACGTTAAACTGAGCTTCCCCTCTCCAGGCTGGCAAACTACTTCCACTCTGCATTCTCCTCAAGTTCCATTTGCCTTCTCTCTCACACAGTGCAGTACATTAACTTTAAAATTACCACTGAACCAGCTAGCCTTTTTGGAAAACAGCACATCTACAAGATTGTCCTGTCTTTGGCTAGGATATAGTTAATTTTTTCTTAGTAGCTGGTGCAATGCTGTGTTTTGGGTACAGTCTGAGAACAATGTTGATACACACCAGTTTTTTAGTTGTTGCTCAGTAGCACATGCCCCAGTCAAGGACTTTTCAGTCTCTCATGCTCTGCCAGTGAGGAGGGGCACAAGAAGTAGGGAAGGAGCAGGACCAGGACACCTGACCCAAACCAGCCAAAGGGATATCCCATATCACAGCATGCTGTGCTTGGTATATAAACTGAAGGGAGTTATCCAGAAGGGACTGACCACTGCTCAGGTCTGGCTGGGTATCAGTCAGCGGGTTGTGAGGAACTGCATTGTACATCACTTGTGTTTTCTCTCTTTTTCATTATTTATTTATTTATTATTAATCATAAATTATATGTATTATTTCAATTATTAAACTGTTCTTAACTGGAGGGTTTTACCTTTTTCTTGTTCTTCTCCTCATCCCACCTGGAGGGTGAACAAGCAGCTGCATGGTACTTAGTTGCCAGCTCAGGCTAAACTACAACAGAGATGCACTGTTCTGTGTGCCACATAAGGGTGACTTTTCCCACTCAACCCACTGTGCAGGCAAAGGCTGAGCAGCAGGAACACCCATATACCACATACCTCCCAATATGCTGCAATTTTGAACTAGTGTGAAACAGTGTGTCTTATGAAATCATTAACCACTGTCAATAGGTCTTTGTTAAGAACATTAATCCCTTTTAGACAAGAAGGAATTTAACAATGTGAGACCCAAAGAACCTACATTTAATTTTCCTGAGTACATTAAAGTCTGGCATTACCTTTGTGATAGCAGTGCCAATCATGCTATTGTTCTTCAGAAACCAATGAGCCCTAAAAGTATTTTGATTAGACAGAATGAAAATACACCAATAAATGTAAAATCAAAACTTTGTAAAGTTGACATCCTGACTTGCATATTTCCATTACTGGTTGCAGAAATGGATAGGGATCACCTGTGGCCTGCAACATGGACAAAACACTTGCTCATATGAACATAAAACTGGATTGATGAATTGGTCTGCTGACATAAAGGACCATAATTTTTTGATTAATTTATATAATTTAGCTAATTAATAATTTATTAAGTTCATACAATATAGTGCCTTCCCTAATACACTCATTTTCCAGGCCAACAAGTGGATTTTTTATATTAATGCTAATTGCTGCAAACATAGCAAATCCTTTTGCATACAGAAAGCATTTTGTAAAGAAGGGCTGAAGTACCCTTACGAATGTGCATTGAGCATTTGAATACTTATAATCTAACTATAGAAAGGAAAACTCGGTGATCTGCTGCAGGAAAGGCATACTTAACTGAAAACAGCATTGTGCTGCAGTTGGCATTTGGTCCTGTCAAGGGAACATGATTTATCTTGCAAACAGAACCAGAATATACAATAGAAGTCATTGTGAGGGAGCTGCTTTAAAAAATACAACTCAAACAAAACCTTATATTCCTTGAGTAAAAATAAAATCTATAACATATATCTCTCTTATGGTCTACAAAAATCTATTATGATTACAATTTCTGCAGGATTTACAGCATTTTATCAAGAACAGACCAATGGCACAGCTCTTTATATTTAACTGTGAAAGACTCAGTACTTACTAAAATAAAAGGATAATACATTAAATGACTCCTACTTCCTTTTACAAATTTTCCTTTATTATTTGAAAGTCTGGAAATAAAACAGTAGTGCTATGCTACATCAGCTGCCTTCTTGGTTTTGCTTGAACTGAAGAATGAAAAGGCACCAGAGGAACCAACTGGGAATCTTTTAAAAAAACCCTTTCCATTGAGAAAAATGTTGGCTTATCAAACCATTCCTAGTGAAAAAATAGATTTTAAACAAATGTCCCGAGTTTGGGTTTTTTTTTAATTAGTTTGAAACTGATGGAGATATCTTACTTCAGTAGGATGACTTAGAAATTAAAGGTTTGGAGTTTCAGTTTCATCAATGTTATGCTTCAAAACACAAATGGCAACCTACTTATAAGGATAATTACAAATAAATTAGAAATAAAATATTCAGAAATCACTGAAATCAAGGGATTTAGTCTGAAAAACAGATTAAGATTTTCCAAAAGTAATTTGATATTTTAACTTTTCATTGCTATCTATGGGCAAATTTTCAAAATTGCAGCAATGTTAATGGGACAAAATCCTCAATTTTCTGAGCAACTTTAATCATTCATTTACAACAAACATGCAAGAAGTGAACATGAAGGACACCACCCTTCCAAGAACAGGAGAACTACAGACACTTTGCTAGACAGACTTTCCCATCAGTACACAACACTTCCAGTTACAGTCTTTATGAACTGTATGAACAGAGAAGATTAACTGGAGCTGCTTGGTCTCTCCAACACCCTCCCAGGTCCTGGGCGGAGATGTGTACCCTATTTTACTCCAGCTGGTATGCAGATGTGGCAGCTGGGATTTTTGCAGTTCCTCTCTTTCAATATCTATTGTCCCTGATGTGATTCATGAAATAGGGCTACAGTGAAAAAAAAAAAACAGAAATTATCTGGGGACTGTACCAGCTTGGAGAGCTAAAAATATTAACATCTCTTCAGCAGTTGGAGTGCAGAGGAAAGAGAAGTGTGACTAGTCTTGAATACACAGGAGATATGAACCAGAGAAGGAGCTGTTTTACTGTGTCTGGGGAGTTCCTAGATCTGTGATTCACAGTATTACAGGGTCCATTTGTCATGCATAAAGAGAGGATGATGAAAAGAATAGTTAGTCATGGAGAAAAAGCTAGACAGAACACACAAAGATGCTAACCTCTGGGAAAAGAAGCATATTCAGGTGTGACCGATAGACTGGGAAAGGGAAAAAGGTCTTTTTTTTCTTAATTTTCCTAAAATCTCTTCTTCATTCAGTGGGCAGAGGACTCAAAGGAGTATCCTCCATCCCAGCCTTGTAAGAGCACCATGAACCCCAGTGCAGTGTTCAAGTCTATCTCAACACAAGGGGATGTCACAATGTTCTTCAAGCTTTCACTAAAACCAGACAGCCACAATTCTCTCATGACCGTATTTTGTTCTCCCCTCACTTTAGAAAGTATTATTGAAGCCAAGCAAAAGACGAAAAAGAAACATTCCAACTATGCTGTTAGAGTCCACAGTGTACTACCCTCATTAGGTAACTGCTGAAATCATCCCTGTTGAAATGCTTGCAGATAGATAGCGTTTCTGTTAAACTTTCACCTCCTTGAAAACAGTCATATTTAAAGAAGGGATGAAGGAGAATGATTTGCCTTAGGGATCCCCTTGTCGACTCATGTGATTGCTGTTGAAAATGGTCTGGATCTAAAAGACCACAAAGGTGTTTGATGTTCTTCATATATCCTTCAGCAAAAGAACTGGGAGAACAGTCATTGCTCTTGTGAGTTTGCATTTTCAATAACACACATGAAACAAGCTATGCCCTGGCAATTTGGAACAAGCTCTGTCCTGCCTTGAAGTACCCATGCTGCGTCTCTTTTACTGGTGAGGGTGAAGAGGATGGGCAACAGGGGGAAGAAATTACATTCTTAGGGGAGAAATAGGACTATGGCAAGGGGAGGAAGATAGGAGGAAGAGAGATGAAGAGGAGGAAATTAACAGGTGAGCAGAAATAAGACACTACATCCCTTCCTCCCCCCAGAAAGGAAAAAAACGATGACATAGGGAGGGAAAAGGCAATGGAGATAAAAAAGCTTAAAAGAGTGAATATAAAACTGTGAACAGAGAAATTGAATAGGCAGGCATAAAGAGAGACATAACAAGGAAAAATAATGTAAAATGCAAGGGAAAGAAATTAAAAAAATTAAATTAACCATCCTGCCCAATAGGAGCTGAGAAGAGAATCGTGGGATAAATCAGATTGGTAAAATGACAGAAAACAAGACAAAGAGGAAACGTGGAAGACAGTAACACATTTAATACTGCTCATGGGACAGACCTTCCAATAATTATTTGTTATGCTGCTGCCCTGTGGTCACTGTGATATGAGTGACATCTGACTTCAGAGCAGATCTCTGAGCAGCATGTACAAGCAATAGGGAGTGATGGCTACAACTGTGACTGACAACTCAGAATCTCCCAAGTGGGAGAATGATCCCACAGAAAAATCTGTGGTAAAGCAGAGAAGAGAACCCCAGTTTACTGTCTACTTTATGTCAAGAAAGTCTTCCGCCTTTCCTTCTCTGACATATTTGATGGTTGAATCTCTCCTTGGCCACTATCACTCACCTGCAGTTTGGACACTAGCTCAACCAAAACCTAGGACTAATGGGACAAGAGCATGGTAAACAATTTAGTCTGCAGTCACCAGTACTTTTTCCAGCACAGAATACAGCCCCATTTCTCCACTGTGAGTAAATGACTCCATATTGTTTTGCTGACCTCCTGCAAGGTCAGGACCAGCCAATCTGGGAAAATATATCCAAGTTGTTGGATGAATTACGGCAAACTAGTGAAATTCAAAATAAGGAAAAAGCCACTGTAAAGTTTTTAGAAAGATTTCCCATTCACACAAGTGACAAAAATAAGGGATGTCATCACTGGGAAACAGTGGCAATTTGTGGAACACTATCATACCACAAGTGCTTACCATGGGTGTCTTTACTACATCCATTAAAGCTTTTCAGCACTGCTCTGAATCACCAGGCGTCTCCAAGGCCCTGTGATGCAGGCAATGGCTGTGTATGTTACCCCACCACAACACTCCTCCAGGGTTGGTTGCTAAACTACCCACTCATGCTGTAGGCACACACTCAAATGTGGAAGGGATCTCACTGTTTTTATTGGCACCATATAAGCAATAACTAACTATTCACCTGACTGTGGGCTTATTGACAATAGGCTAAAGAAACCACCAGGAGTATCTTCTTCCACCTGAACCATGAAAAAGTTTTGATCTGAATCTACAGCCCCTTCTGGGTTTCACCAGTATGCCTGTGTGCTTGGAAAGCAGGAACCACTGCTGCCCCCACATGATTCAGAGCATCCATGTGGGAAAGACCAGTCAAAGACAGCCAAAGTCTGACACTCCTTATGGCTCTTTTTACACCAATAAAGTTGAAATCTAAAGGGCAGGTTTGGGTGTAAAAGCTGCACATCAAGCTCCGTGGTATGCTTTTATTTTTTGCGTCAGATTGATCATGTACATACCCAACCATAAACATTACTGGTTCCTTTAGAATATGAGTTAATAATGGTGAATCAAGGTAAAGATGATCCTAAATTAAAGAGGCACAACACAAAGCTTTGCTATAATCAAGGAAACTACTGTTATCTAGAGACATAGAACATCCATACTTAATTTTGTATTCTGTACTTTAGCCTCAAAAAATACTAATTACACTCCCTTTAGCCCCTTTGCATTGTGGCATCCAGCATATGCCCATCAGAAACAGTGAATACATGCATCAAGTGAAGAGTAATTTCCTGTGGCTGTTTTACATGCAAGAGATTAAGCTGAGACTACCCCACAGAGTTTAAACAGCATGCTTGTAATAAAACTGATACCACAGTATCTAATCAGAAGACAAAAAGAAAGTTTGACATGCTTAATGCAGCATTCATATGTAAAATGTCTGCAGTGGAAACAGCCCAGCCCTCTAATTTCAGTCTTTGTTCCAAAATGAAACCTCAGGCCAGGTGCCTATGAACATGTGTGAAAGTCCCTGTCAAAGGATGGGACAGAACTTCTCCATGGAAATGACGCAAAACTCAGACTGGACCCATGCAGGCAGAAACTCCCTGGAGCCCCTCAGAAGAGAGGCTCTGTTGGAGCCTGTTAGTAGGTGCATAATTGTCACATGTGACTTCACGAGGAACTTTTGAAATGTATCTGCATTTGAAATGGAACTTTTGAAACATGTCTTGGTTGTCCTGCCCACTCCTCAATTAACTGAACAACACCACACAGCTCCTGTATGACATCAGACACATTTACTGCATTATTTGATATCTTCCTAATGTCAAATATATCCCATAAACTTTGACACACGGTTTTCCTAAAGTAGTCAGACAAAAAACAATGATGCATTTAACCCATCTTACCGGGTTAAAAAAATAGACTGTCTGTCCACTTGGATCCTGGTAAGCTCTCGGGTGGCACAGACAAGAGAGCCAGGGCTCCAGCATTTGCAGCAAATCACAGGGCTGATGTGTGAGCAAGCAAGCACCACAGGTGGGAGGGATGATACAGCCTGGGGCTGGGAGGCAAGTGGGGGAAGCTGGAGAAGGGCTGTGAGGGAGGCCAATAGGGAGGACCAGGATGTCAGGAGCAGCGCAGGACAAGGCAGAGGCCAGAGGCAGAGGGAAGAGGCAACAGTGTGCCAGGAGTCACAGGCCAGGGGCAGAGCCGGCAGGGAGAAAGGAGCAGCAGGCAGAATGTGGGCCGGGTAAAGCTGCCCCCCCAGAGCCAAGTCAGCAGCCCCATGTGCAGCAGGCAGGGAGCCAGCAGCCACAAGCATATGAGGGCAGGATCAGGGCCTCTACCTATGCATGCACTTAAGGATGAAGTCTATTAGCATTTGCTCAAGCCATTTCAAAAAAACCCAGTTACCGAGTTTCACTGATTAGGCAGTGATGAGCTCAGGCTCTGCACTACAACCATTACTGCAGTATAAGCATCAGAAGGGAAAGTGGTCTTTTAAGGCTCAGAATAAAAGACACAGTTCACAAGCTTCTAAATTACCTGCGTCTTTGACTGAAGGCTGAAAGCTATGTTCAAGCTTGAAAGATATTAAGGAATTCCTTGAAGATCCCCATTAATTAAAGAAAAAAAAAAAAGGCAACAAAAGAAAATCCACATTGAGTATTCAGTAACAATTCTCTTCGAGATTAATCTGCACACTCTTAATACAGATCAGTGAACACCAAAAATGGATCTGTACCTGCTTTGTAAGTCGTTCAGGTGCAATTTGCCTACATAATGGGTGGCTGATGAGACAGTGATGATCCTAGCATTGTGACTGTGTGTTCCTGATTGCCTCAGCTTATCCAAGAGGAGGTTAGTCAACAGGAAGTGTCCCAAGTAGTTCAAGCCGAAGTGCTCCTCAAACCCATCCTCCGTCTTCCTTTCAGGGACCAGCATCACCCCAGCTGGAGGAGAAAGTAGAGGTAAAACCTGATGATTTATTACAGAAAAACAGCAAGCTAGAAGGAGCATGGAACTCCTGCTGCAGTATAGAATCATAGAATAGTTAGGGCTGGAAAGGACCTTAAGATCATCTAGTTCCAACTTCACACTAAACCATGCCATCCAAGGCTCTGTCCAACCTGGCCTTGAACACCACCAGCAATGGAGCATTCACAACTTCCCTGGGCAACCCATTCCAG
>JANRGW010033602.1:4683-53894 GCA_024733675.1 Psilopsiagon aymara
TGAAGATAGGATGAGAAAGTTGGGGCTGTTCAGCCTGGAGAAGAGAAGGTTGTGTGGAGACCTCATAGCAGCCTTCCGGTATCTGAAGGGGGCTTTTAGGTATACTGGGGAGAGACTCTTCGTTAGGGACTATAGTGAGAGGGCAAGGAGTAATGTGTTCAAACTTAAACAGGGGAAGTTTAGGTTGGATACAAAGAAGAAATTCTTTCCTGTAAGGGTGATGAGGCACTGGAATGGGTTGCCCAGGGAAGCTGTGAATGCTCCATCACTGGCAGTGTTCAAGGCTGGGTTGGATATAGCCATCAGTGATATGGTTTAGTGTGTGGTGTCCCTGCTCATGGCAGGGGGTTTGGAACTAGAGGATCTTAAGGCCCTTTCCAACCCTAACTACTCTATGATGCCAGCACTTTGTCCTTTTGAGTCCTTCCCAAAGCTGTCACTAAAAACCTCATCTCTCAGCTTACAGAAGAACACGTCTGTTTGCTTCTATACTGGTCCTGCCAGTGGAGCTACAAATGTCAAAATGGGACAGGCTGTCACTAGCATGCACGTTTTTTCACCTGTTGGAAAGCAAACAGGCTACATGTGCTAGTGCTATTTGCACGTCTCTGCCCATTCCCACAACCTTCTTCACCTTTATTTTTTTAAGAACCCTGGCCATTTGCAGCCATATGTGTCTGAGGAGGAGTAACATCAAGCCTGTAAGAAAATGAGCCGTAAAAATATCAACCCTTAAGCACATATGCAGGCTTAGACATGAGGTTAAATATGTCAATGGCAGCAAAAACATTAGTGTCCTTAATTCATTTGGAATAAGAGGGCTGCTGTGGGAAGGCCCCCTACCCTCAATAGCACAGGAAACAGAGACACGAAGAGGCTGTATCCAAATCATCTCCATACTCTAAATCCAAAACTACTACACTAGAATTATTGCATTGCCCACATAGATGTGTCAGAAGCAGGTCTTCACACTAGTACATTTCTTTGAAATATCTGGAGCACAGAATGCAAACTTTGGTGCTTGTGAAAACATTTAGGAGAGCTCATGTTGCCACTGTGGCAGCATTTTCTGTATTGACATTAGATGTGCACATTTGCACCAGGCATTTACACTAGGAACATGCTTTCTGTAAGTCCAACAGCTGTGGCTTGCAGAAACAGTGTTTTGAAAAAACAACACAACTACAATGGCTATTTCAAGAGCTGTTTATACTTTAAATAGCTACAGACAGTAGTTGAAACTGAAAACTGCCATAAAATGGGCTGTTATTTCAAGAGAACCAAGAGGTTTACTGAGTCTTTTCATCTTCAAGTGAAATGTGAGACACTGAGTTTCTTTCATCCTGATCAAAAGCAGAGCTAGTGGCACTACATGAGACACAGCAATCCAACACCAAACCATGAATGTCAGGGGTTTTTGTCAGTGACACTGGCTCATTCCCCCTGCCTCTGCTAAGTCAAGAAAGTGGGATGAGCCCTGCCACTGTTCAGCCTAAT
Source organism: Psilopsiagon aymara (assembly GCA_024733675.1). Classification (NCBI taxonomy): domain Eukaryota; kingdom Metazoa; phylum Chordata; class Aves; order Psittaciformes; family Psittacidae; genus Psilopsiagon; species Psilopsiagon aymara. Next base: position 6,181 of record JANRGW010033602.1, read on the forward strand.
GATAATTAGGACTGCCATGTGGTAAAGGAGCATTTAAGAGATGCAAAGGTATGTAATGTGCTCAGCTAGGCTCTTCTACCTGAGAGCAGAAGCAGCAGAAAAAAAAGACGATGTGCAGTTTTCAGTTTCTTATTTTTCTAATGTCTGTCTGTCTATGTATCTATCTATGTATCTATCTATGTACCTATGTATGTATGTATGTAGGTATGTACATATGTATGCATCTATCTATCTATCTATCTATCTATGTATCTATCTATTTCAGATTTGGCACCACTTTATCCTGACACTGGAGCTTCCAGCAGATTTGCTTGGGGCAGTTTCAGCTATTTATTTGCAGAGTGCTGCAGTGAGCTGGGGCAGCATTGTAATCACAGGGCTTAGGCTTGCTCATTAACTCCCACCCACCATAGTGCGCAAACGCTGCTGCACACCTGCATTTGAGCCACTTTATTCGGATGGAATAAATCCTTGTGGATGTTCATCGGACAGTGGCAGTACTGCTGCTTTGCACAGGTGCAGCTATGCAGGTTTCTATGCTTGCCAACCCCTGTATCCGCAGTGCTGCTGCTGCCAGGGAGTGACTGGACACTGATAATTTGAGTAAAGATGCTGAAAGCCCTGAATCAAGGAATTATTCCTCCCCCATTGACCCCTGGTTAATAAAGTACTTAAACGTGCATGGAATTAAACAAGTGGTGAAATGCCTTCCTGATCAGAGATGGGCTACATCATATATCTAAGTGCCTTTTTGAATCAGAGCCTAATTCAGAACTGAAAAGGTATTTTGGAGTGTAGTACTGTGGTTTCATGATAAATAGTTTGGCAGCTATACCATCCTTTCCTCTCTCTCTCCTTCATTTTGGTCCGTCACCTACACTAATTCAGAAACAGAAACATTGTTCATGTGGCCAGGCTCTCAATTGGATCACAGAACTGATTTTTGACTAAAAAATAATTTAAGATTTTTAAGATTTATTTATTTTTTTTAAATATGTAAATTTACCAACTCATTCCCACCCTGGCTTCATAAACGTGTATACGCTGGGAGAATGGGGACCAGACCATGCTTCAGAGGACAGAAGTTCTTTGACCTCTTCTTCTCACCAAAGGCTTTCCATAGTGAAACCAGGACTCAAAGCCCTTCCTGAATCTAGGCTTAGTGTAGTCAGAAGGTCCTAGAAGATCTCATCAAGATACCCATTATTCTAAAAAAATTGACTTTACTTACTACGCTTTAATTTTGTTTTGTAAAAGCAGAATTATTTTTGCATCTCCATAGATTCCAAACTATTTCTGTTTAAATCTTGAAGCATGAAATATTATTTCACCTTAAGGTGTCAATTTCAAAATTTCAATTACACATTGACTTTTTCATGGAGTAACTCTCTAGCATATGTACATTCAATAGTTTTGTTATTTGAAAATCAAAAGGAAAGAAGTCAAAGACATAAAGCAAGCCTAGTGCATGGAGAAATTTCTGTAACATTAAATAAATGGGTATAAATGATAGGACACTGACATATTACTGGATTAGATTTGTAAGATATGTCTTACAATAAATCTACACATTCAGAATTGCAAGCTGCAGAAAATGTTATGTTTTTAGCTCAAGAGCTAGTTTGCTTAGCAAATTTCTGCAAACACTTCCAAATAATGTCTTTAATCTACCTTATCCTAAATAAAGATACTAATAAAATTACACTGGTTGGTTCAGCTCTGGTCATATCTATACGTAGCCTGATTATGCATAAGTTAGCAGAATTGAGATGTTTGCTGTCTAAAACAGATAGGCAACACAGTACTTGTAAGTGCAAAAATTCCAATGACAACAAAAGCAACAGCTCTCATCATGCCTCAGAATCCTAGAGTCATTAAGGACATTTAATATTTAATATTCTTTCTTAGTGCAATCAGAAAGCCATAGAAGATATGAATCACTCCTTTGGCATTGGTTGGAAAACCTTGTCAATTTCCAGCAAATAATTAATAAGAATTTAAATAAGCATGACAAAGGAGAATTTATGTCAAGTCATGAGTTTTCAGTAGTCTAACCAAATACGGTTTTATTACATAGCTATATTTTGAATGCAAACTTCAGCCTACATTTTCACATGTCTTGTCACATCTTTCTCATGCCTGCAGCCAAGCTTTCTTTGTGCTACATATTGTCTGTCACAAAAGCAAAACTCTCACAGATTAGAAATAAAAATTTGAATTGAAATAAGGTAGTAAAATTTCATACACAAGACTTTAATGTTCGTGCATCAGGTTGGGTCTTCTCAAGAGAGAGAGGAAAATAGCAAAGAGGAAACTCCAAAATCTTTAAGAAATCTTTCTGCTGTGATCTCATTTCATTGGTGCAGTTTAGAGAAAACAGAGCAGATTCTGTGCTGCTCCAGGCACCAAGCAGATCCTTATACCATGGGTTCATTATAACTTATTTGCATTTAGTATACAAGCATGCACAGCGCAGGGCAATGCGAGCCATTGCTGCTGGATGGCACAAGAGCAGTAGTGCACCTTTGGAAACATCTACTTCTGCAAAGTACTGGACAAAGAGAGCATAGGGGGCAGTGACACAACAATAAACAGGTCTTTAAAGCGCATAACAGCAAAGAGGAAGGTGGGTAAATGGCACCTTTGTTACAGAATTCAGGTATTTCTAATCAATGCTACTGTCAACAAAAGTATGTGGTCGAGTATGCACTCACACATAAATATGTATGAGAATGGCTTTACAGCAACCATAATTTCATTTGATGAGTTTGTTATTCCTGCAGCATTTAATGCATTCGAACTGCAGATTGTGTCCACTGGGGGCTTCTTACACCCTCCTGTATTTCACCACCGAGGCCGTGGAGTGGCAATGGGACTGCAAAAAGGAGATGGAGGGGACAGACTGTCTTTTTCTTCTTCATGAGGGTGTCTAAGGAATAAATACATTTACCATGGAAGAGTATTTGAAAGGGTACGCAAGACAGGCAGGGCTGAGGAAACCTTGTATCCTGTGTTGCCAGCCAAGCTCATCCAGATAACTATCCACAGAAACAGTCAAATAAAATGGACCTGTCCTTATGTACACCACGGTAGTTATGCTATGCCTGTAGTATGAAGGATGGCCATGATGGTGGGTAAGGGAAACAAGCACCTTTAGGTTGCCCAAAGGAGAAAGACATATTTAGCAACCTTGGTTTGTACACACACAGACTGGGTGAATCATGTCCCTAAATTCCTTTCTGATCAGGGCCATAGTTTGAAGCCAAACTGCACAAAATTCTACCATTCCTTCAGACATTGCCTGCTACAGATATGGAGCTAAATTTCTTGCCAGTGTGGGCAAGATTTCTTCCTGCTCAGCCACAGCAATAGTGAAGATCTAATACCTGCTTTCACTTGAGGGATGCCTTGGTCTTGCTTACAAATTCCCTGTATACTGCATAACTGCTGCTTAACTCCAATTAAATTAAAATCTGCCAAAGGGTAATGAATTGTCTTTGTGTTTCTAGTTTCACACTAAACTCTGTGTTCTTCTTTCAGAATTTTTAATAAAGGAACTGTATTTTAGCAACTTTGCAAATGCTAGAGGAGAAAACAAGAATGTAAACAAAAGAGATTCTAAAGGGACAAGCTCCACATAGCAAAACCTGACCTCCCCAGAACAGAAAAGGCTGACACATATACCTGTGGGCATAACATAGTTTCTACTTATTCCAGAATCCTGAACCTCAGATAAAGGAGAAAAAGGCAGAGTGCCTTGAATTTTTAAGTCCTTTTGCCCCCAAGCAAAGATGGTGTTCCTGCCTCACTGATCAATTTGAATGATTCTCTGAAGGCTTTGTTAATAACACTTGTAATATGTAGAATTCTTTATATTACATTCCTTTCCTTTGTTAGGCTTCATGGTTTCATCAGGAAAGCATCTCTGCTCAGCTGCCCAGAAATCACTCTTTGATGCTGTTCTGAAGGACACAAAACTACTAAAATTTAACAAAGTGAACTGAAAAACAAAAGACTGAGTTCTGGCCTGTGTTGCTGAGTAAGTGCTAGTAGCACTACACAGTGCAGATGTGAGCAGACAATACATCTCCCTCTCTAAACTAGCCTGCTTAAGAAGTGCTAGTATCCCAACAGCAATTACTAGGGTTAGATATTCCCTAATTAAAAACCTATGCAGCTGGGGTCTGGTCAGCTTTAATAATTAGTTGTAGCCATTTCCACCATCTTCCACCTCCACCTCCTTTCTTCGCCTAGCAGAAGAAGAGTCTGTGCATGTATGTAATTACAGGAAACATACTGCATTATTAATGTGGCTGTAGCAGACAGAAAGTTCAGGTCTACAGCTTACCAGTGTGTAAAGGTAAGTTGTAGCTACTGGCAACAGTCAGGTCACTCGTGTATTAAGTACTGAGAGTTTTCAAAAATGTCAACTAAAGGGGCTAAATAATACCAGCTATTTGGAAAAGCACAGAAGCTGGGAGGAATGATGGGTCTATCAGAGAGACAGGCAACTGTGGACAACCTGTAGGAATTATTTTAAGGACAATTAACTTGTGACAACAAGGTTGTGCATTTTCTTTGATCCACAAATGTGATTATGTTCAAATGCAATTACACAAGTTGGAAGTCTCCAGAGGATGGGCAGAGAGGAAACAGGCACAGATAGCAACATGAGACAAAGCACCCCAAATAGAGGACTTTACCAAGCCCTTTCCCCATTGAAACAACACAGTGTTCACGGTGAGCTGGAAAAGGTCCCCATATGTGTCCTGCAATTTCAAGGAATATCAGACAAGTCAGGCCAGAATGCTCATTTCCTGGCAATGCTGAACAATGTTCTATCATTACAGACATGTGTCTGTCAAGCTGGTATCTGCACACACATGCTGAAGAAATGCCTTGCAGATTTCATTTTCCAGTTACCCTGAACAACATATTATGCTGCATAGAAATACAGATACATAGCCAGAACTCCTGAAAGAAAGGCTTAGAACACCAGAAAAATATGGTGTGACTTCAACAAGTAATAAAGTTATGGATTAGATACACAGATTAAAGTCACAGAAATGAATTCAGACCTGCTACCCCAGCAGGATGTCTTTGTGCAGTCACATTTTCTTTCTTTCTTCCCCTCCTCAAGGGATTCCTTTTTTTCTTTTCTCTTTTTTTTTTCTTTTTTTGTTTCTGCACAGATTTTGTAACTCCTCACTACACCACCAAAAATGTAAAAATTATGGAGAGCAGCAAGGAGCTGTCCTAAAGCTGAAAACTCAGAAGCTTCTCCCACACACACCATTGATGTTTCTCATAGATTTCTGGGATATGTCAAAGAAATGCAAGTAGACTTCCTTCCTAATAGGGCAGAGGTGAGGACCCTCACCTGCAGCCAGAACCGAAGTGGTAGCATGAAATCTGGCACATGCAATGTTAAAGCTTTGTTGTTGCACATCACTTGTACGTTACTGAACAAGAGCTGCAAGAGGGCTGTCATGACACCTTCCATTCAGGCTGTGTCCCCTCACTTCCCAAAGCTGTCAGTGAGCCCTCAGTAGTAGCATTTTGCCAACAAGGAGCTACTGTTTCTTCTTCCCATCAGTTGGCCACAATGGGGATTAGGGTAAAAATCACTGTGGTCCTTTGAAGATGATTTTTTCTGGTTTGAGTGGCAACAGCTAACTATAACCTTTTCAGCTACCCACAGCCATTGACTATTTCACTACTGCAGACAGGCTTTTTAATACCACTGTGGGGAACTGTACTCAGATGACACAGAAAGATCCTTTGGTAATTATTTGGACAAATCCTATTAGGCAAGAAAGGCTTTCAATTGCTAAAACAACAAAAAAACCTTTCAGGAAAGGGGCCCACCACTTCAAATTAAATCAACACCCCTTCCATCCCAGGATAACCTGATTGTTATTGTACATAAGAAAAGTTGTGTTAACTGAAATGAAAAACTGTTTAACATTTTGAGTATTATTTTAAAATTTAAAAATGTATTTGAAATGGCTACAAATCCAAAAGACACCACACTGCTTTCCTGCACATATCTGATTTGCACTTTACTTGTCCACAGCTCTACTTTCGTGTATTTTCCAAGTAGCAGACAGATTTGTACAGAATGTGCAAATTTTTAAAAGGATTTTGCCTATGCTCCAAATTCATGTTTCCTAAATTTGTTGTTATTTTAATGCTATGGTAACATGACAGTGGTAGAGTCGATTCTTTCATGTACTGATCAGAAATTCAGCTAGAGTGTTTAAAATGACAGTAACTTGATTTATTGAGCAATAAGAGGAATTATTCCTTTATGGCCACCAGCCAAACAAGTAATCTTTTAATAAGGCATGTGCAGTCACTGCATTTCCTTTATGAGAAAAAAAAAAAAAAAAAAGTAAAAAAAAAGAAGCCAGTTAGAAAAAAAAAATAAGTGCCTAGGCATCTAAAATGGGCCTAACTCTATATAGGCACACTCAACCATGTGTCTTTAGGCACCTCACACACTTGCATCTGCTCATGACTCAAGGCTCTTTTCCGTTCCTTACCCTAGTGAGTATTGGATGGACCAGGGCTGCTTTACAGATCTTTTTGTCATGGTAGCCTTCACCCAATATGTAAATCACAGCTTCTGAGTTTTTTTTACAATAAACTGATATGGCCACCAGTTTTCCCCCCCTTGGGAGTATTCCTTCTTCTCTTGAGAGCACATTTTCAACACTGTGACTGTAAGCTGTATTAGGGTGATCTTCCAAGTTCCTCTTGTTAAAGTAAGTGTCCAGCTTTACAGAGAATGGTGAAACATTCCTACACTAGAGAGACAAATGTCACTGAAGTTTCTTGCTAAGACTTTGTGGACAGTCTTTTTGGTCAATCTTTTTTCAGGAAGTATTTTTAGTTTTGAGCATCTAAAGTGACTGTGAGCATTCACTGGAGTGCCTGCACACAAAGTTCAGAGTTCCCTCAGAAGCCAAGCCTTGGTCTGGGATTAAAAGACTGCAATGCACACTCATTCTAGTCCTATGGGATGTGGTCAGGGTTGCTTAGGAAATCTTCCCTTTCATCAGTGTCTTGCTAACATCCAATTGCTGGACTGTCTGTCTTTCGGGAGCATTCAAGAATGTGTCCTTGTGATTGGTGTTCCTGTAATACACTTATGCATTTGCAGATGTTTAGTGTCCCTCAAGTAAAGGATTTAGAATAATATAAGCAGGATTGCACATCTGTTAGAGACTCTGGTAAACAGAATAGGAATGTCTGATGCCTGACCAGCAGCACTGAGTAGTGTTTGCCCTGAGCAGGAGCATGAAAACACAGGAGAGAGATGCAGATGCTTTGTGGGACCTCTTTCCTTGATTTATTTTGCAAATACAAGTAACTGCAAGAATTCTCTGTAGCCTCTCACACAACTGAAACAGAGTGAAATATTTTCGTAAGTGGAGGGAAATATTTTCCTAAGGGGTGAGAGAATGTGAGAATATCTCACTCTCACAAAACTACGGATGTCTCAGCAATACCATGCTGCTGTCAGTAATTAATGAATGTGTTATAAAACTCAAGTAACTATCTTCAAGCCTGTCTTCTCTCCAGCTGTCTTTCTAGCTGAGTTCAAACACGTCATTTAATAAATCGATTCCTTCCCCCTTCCTCACAAGCATTCCTATTTAAACATCTACATTTTCTTGTAGTAACATTATGCATTGTGTCTGAAATCGACATGATCATGGAAATTCCCAAAGGAACCTGCAGCACGGCTCATGTTGCTCTCACTGCACAGGAAATGCAACCGTTGTTACTCATCCTTCCTCTATAATGAAGAGTCAGATTCATTGCCTTGCTGTGCTGAGGAGGAAATTGCTGCATAATCTCCTTTCACAGCTAGACAATCCCCTCTTTCCAAAGCAGGCTAAGCATGCAAATTCTCTAGACATATTTGATGAATTTCTAATCACAGTGGGTGAAACAACAGGGCAAAGGCGAGTGTCAGTGACAAAAGCCTTGTGCTGGCTCCCTACTGAAGACATTGTTTTCCTTGTATGTTCACCCACATATTAATTGTGGGTTATACATATTAATTGCGTCTGCTTTGGGAAAAATAAACCATTATCAGGTCAAACTGTGGCCAGTCTTAAGGTCTGTTAGAAGTCTTGAAAAGACCAGCATACACATCCTTCTCAGCACTTCATATGGGCTGCAAAAATGAGATCTCCTGGTTTACCATCTTACAGGACCACCGTAGTTCAGGAAGTGCCTCTTGAAGCACAGCATGTTCCCTTCTATCTCTCAAACTAAGATAGGGACCTCTGCAGGCTGCAAACTGCAAGTCAAGTTACGCCTCTCCAGCCTGCCAGATGATTTTGTAGCCTTCTGTAGTTAGATTTTCCTTTACGGGGAAGAGACACATTTCTTTCTTCCATGTGGGAACAGGTTAAAAAAAATAAATTCTTATCTGCCATTGAGAAACGTATTTGCTCAGACCCTCTTCAGATCAAGTTCTTAAGGAAATTTTGAGAAAAGATTTGGTAGTTGCCTGGAAAATAGGAGCACGCATTCCCCTGCTGCACTAACAAAAGCAAATGCTCTTTATGCAAGGGCTAGTAAATCTCATGCTTCAGCATATAAGTCAGTCGTTAATCAAAAGAGGGCAAGGATAACATTTTCTAGTAACAAAACAAGTCCACACTTTGACCTGAAAACTATTTTTTGCACCTTTCTCTACCTTTTCAGCCTCGCTCACAGTCAGAGTCAATAATCAGTAAAGCACTGACATATTCTGGTGCTCTATATTCCCACATCAATCATGTGCGACACTCTTCAAGGTGTCCAAAAGCGCATGTGACTCCAGCCACAATATTTGATTATGTAGCTTGCTTGTAATTGTTTCTAGTCAATGTACATAAGGGATGAGGAGAGGCAACATACCAAAAGAAGATTACACTACACTTAGTGGCTTAGGGTTTAACATCTGTTGTCCCTAACTGCTCTGGGTCTCTAAGGTGGGAGAAGCCCTGGTCTGAAGTCATGGGATGCAGTGGCCTCACAATGAGGAACCTGATCCACAGCATAATGGGGTTCTGTCTGCTATGGGAGAGGGGGAGGGAGCTGGAGCCAACAACTAAACAAGTTTATAGAAGAACTAAGTCTCCCTGCAGATCTATCAAGAGAAAAACTAGGAGTCAGAAAGGCTGAGTTACCTCTCATGGTCCCAGCTCAGGGAAAACTAGCAGAGGCATCATCTTTCTGTTTTGCCTTTCCCCCAACAGCCCCTGAGGCACCAGACAGACCACAGGGCTTGGTGGGCACTGGGGCTGGCCAGCCTGCCTGCTGCTGCATGTCTGTGATTGCTCTGCCTCCCCATCATCTGTGAGCATGGGCTGGCAGCAGAAATTCTGCTCTGCAGCACATGCTGTTTTCCAGAAGGTCAGCTTGCCTTTCCTCCCTGTCAGGTAGAGGAGGTACAGCAGCATGAGTGCCTCACATGAGGTCAGTTTGACCAGCTGACAGCCAGGGCTCTTGTTCAAGAGCGGATGAGATTTCAGTTCTGACAGGTGGTATTGTTCATAGAAATTGTGCTGAAATCGGGATTAATGTTTTTTGGAGAGCTACTGATGGCTAAGACATGATCATGATTAGGGCTGAGGAAGAAAGAGCTCTCAGAGATCAGAAAAGCATGTAGAGCTCCTTAAAGACTCACTGGACCTTTATTGGCCAGCATTTCTTGTAAATGCTGCAATGTACTTTGTCACAGTGACAATTTCCTATGATAATAAAAGGGATGCCAAGAATATGGGTATTTTTAAGAAATGAGCAGTGAGATCTGTTTGAGACAAAGGCTCAGCAGAAGAGCCAGTTTATATACACACACTCTTCTTTCTGCTTAGACAAGCCTTTCTGCACTTCACATCCGCTTAATATCAGGATACAGCAAAAGAACTTGAGAGCAGCAAGTTAAAACAAGCAATTACCAATTCCCCACTTACCCCTAGTACAAAGCGTTAGCTGATGCCCACTTCCTCTTAAGCAGCTTTTTTAAGAATTCTTTCTTCCTTAAGAAATTTCCAGAATTTTCAATAATCTTGTGCTACTGCATCAACTATAGCTAATGTAATTCTACTACAGCTACTGACCCCACATCTTGATCTGAAGATCCTACAATAGTCAGTGTATTTGGCTCACTCCTTTTGATTATTTTTTTCTCCATCCAGAGAAAACTCTTTATCCAGCACTTCATGCATGCTGATTTTGGGTTATTGTAAATGACAGTCTCGTACTTTATATTTACAGATAACGAATGCTATTCCTCAAGATGTAACATCATCCAGAGGAACAGATTCATAGTGAATTAAAAGGAAAGAATCTCTCTCCTGTACCCGGCCTTTCCTACTGGCCATCTGCTAATAGTGCTCGTGTGTGTATAAAATTCATTTGCACATTTAAATTGAAAAACTCCATTTGCTCAGCCTGCCTATAACTGTGCTCTCTTGCTGGGATGAATATTAGGTCTCTGATGCATGCATATTATCCAGTGAACATATAATTGCAAATGCAGTCCACATCCAATTATCTAGAGTTTTACTGCATATTTTCTCCTCATAACTCAAGTAGTAAGTACTACAACACATTAGCACTCCAGGTGTCCATTTGGCTGGAAGAATTAGTAGCGTGCTGGCATTTAGCTCCTGTCCTCTAAATTGTAATTCACTTCTGGCACTGCTGCGAGCAAGAGAGGTCACTTATACACTTGGTGCAGGATACAGACACTGTGGGGAAGATACCAAAAATCCTCTGAATCGAAGCGAAACGTGCAACTAGACTAATTAAGGCAAACAGTCCCTAAACCATGTCTAATTTCCTCTCCTCTGGCTCCAGGAATGTGTTTTACTGATGCATAGCCCAAATATGCTGGCTGAACACATGTGGATAGCATTTCAGACTTGTGTTACCTCCCATGAAGCTTGGGATTGATCTTCATCTCTTTGGGATCACAGCTATATTGGCTTGACGACTAGTCTACCAAAAAAGATACAGAATCCATACACACAGTGTTCCTTCCCTGGACCCACCTTAACCTCCTCCTCTCTCCAAAACGATAAATTTTCAAAGGTGTTACAAGCATCTACTCTGCAGATGTAGCTTGCTTAGAAACCAGGGACAGCACCTGATTCAGAGCTCAATTACCAGAGAAGTGAAACATCAGTTCTGCATCATGACAGACAGACATGAATTTGACTGAGCTGCATTGCTGCTCAAGGCAATTCATCATCCTTCCTGCAAAATTAGTGTTTAAGATTCTTCTGGCCTCTTGCAGACTCTGAGACAACTGTTATTCTACTGTCTGTCAAGTATCAGTTGCCATTGTGGCCGTTAATGGGTTTTGTGTAGATCATTAAAATATTCAAGAATTATGCATAGCCTGAAGCTTGTTTTAAGCCAAAGATTTCCCCAGTGGGAAATGGAAGGAAAGAGCTGTTTCAGGGAAATAATAAAAGTTAATAAAAGTCATACTAAAAGTATAAAAAGTGAAAGATTAGACTACAATACGATTTCACTGTGTGTCCTGTAGAGTCACAGGAATCACCCCATGTGTTCATTGCTTTAAATAACATGAAATACTGAGAAATTCAAAACAGTAAGTGCTAGTTTTGGACTTTCATAGAATGGAAAAAAAAGTGTGTGTGTGTGTGTGTGCGTCTGTGTGTGTGTGTGACATTTAATCAGGCTAAAGTACCAGGCATTTAAACCTACCTTTCTCTCAGAACAGCAGCTAAACTGTTGAACTAATGCCCCACAGCACTAGGCATCAGTGCTTAAAAGCATACAGAAGAATTTTATCTACAACTGAGAGAACACTCTCAGTTACTCTACCTAAAAACACAGACATTTTAAACAAATGAAAGCATTGCATGTGGTTAGCTCACTTCTAATTTGAGAAGACTGGAAGAAATTCTGCCACTGATAATTTGTGCCACAATTGGCAGCAGTAGATCCAATGGGTAGCTTTCTACAATGTACAGCTACCTCCGTGGCTTTCACAGCTAGATATCTGCCTGCAAAATAGACATTATTGAAAAAATGCCCTCAAATTTCTTCCCTGGAGTCTGGCTTATCTTAGTAAACCTGCTGAAATTCTGGAAAGCTCATCTAAATACCTGTCAGATGCTTGACTGTGTTACTAAGAACCATATTTCAGATAATTGTGAATATTACCAGAAAAATATCAGTAATAAAGCTCAGATTTCATTCTATAAACCTCAGGAAAGCAATGACTGAATTAACTTCTGAAGGGCTATTACCACCCCATATATAAATGCTAAACTTGAAGATAAGCTCAGTGTACATGGTTTTTGTAAATGCTTCAGGCTGCAGAGGTGTCCAGTCAGATTCTTCCTGACTCAACATCAATTCTGAACATTTACAGCTCAGGAGCAAGAAGCTTTTCTGTGTTGAATAAACAGAACAGAAACAAATGAACAAACGAAAAAGCCAAATGCTCAGGCCTGGAAAAACAGTTGTCTCCTCTGATGGCTTGGGACTGGAGTGGAGTATGTGTTGTGCCATCTCAACCATGGTTGCTAAACTCAGGAAGGCTGAGGTGTAATGCCAGCTGTTCTGTGTCCCCCAGGTACATCATGGTAGGGAAGGCTTGGGTGGGATAGCTGGCCTAACAGCTCAAATGTACCTACATTGCTCAGTAGCAAAGGGATCATGAGGTCAGTCCAAGGACAAGTATAATAGCTAGGCTACATCCACCTTACATATCATTTAACTGTGACTTTACCCTTCATTAAAAATAATTTACCTGTACACTTTTTCCAGTTCCCAGTGCCTAAATTCTGGGAACATTGTGTCTTTCCCCACTCAGGCAGTGTTTTTATGGCTTTAATATGGCTTTATGATGAATTTTCTCTGGTACGGTGTAAAGGAACCTGGGAGTGTTTGGGGGTTGCAGTGTCTGTTGAGATGTGGAAGGACTTGCTTAGGGTGACAGGAGTCAGACTGGTAGGGTAGAACCTATACTGCCTCCTTGGGAAAGGTCTTGATACACTTTATTTTTTGTACTGTGCTGAGGTGTCTTGAAAAGCAGTAGTTGACATGATCCAGAATGACACAAGAAAGCATGTTAATGATGAAATGGGTAAACACTGCTCTAGCATTCCAGCTCACTCCTCAGCTTCACTCCACTTACCACCCTAGGTTTACCCTTTATGATCATCCATCATAAATTAGAAATGCTCCATGCTGTTTTAGCTTGCAACAGGATTGATGCAGTTTGGAAATTGGAGGGCTGTGAAAAGTTTTCTTCCTTGCAAAAAAGCAGATTTGTGTACATGGGAAAATTTGGTTTTATTTTGCCAGAAGATCTCTAACAGCTGGATACTGCGATAAATAAAACTGCTAGTAAGTCCTGTGAGCTCTATACATCCACAACAAAGTTGAAATGACTAGCATGAAGAGTGGGCTGTCTGGAGAAGAAAATATAGTGAAGAAATGCAAGAGCCTTTATGTATGTATATATTCACTGAAAGAAAGCACTGACATCCATCAGACATGATTTATAAAGGACAATCACTGCAGGGCATAGCTTCATTTTAAAATAAAAACCAGAATGGGGTGTTCTTGCCATGCATTTTCTTGCTACTGCAGATGTCAACTCAAAATTACTGACTTGATGACTACTGCTAAATAGTTGGGAAGATGCACACCTAGGAGGAAATTCAGACTGAAAAAAGCTGCTCTTTAATTGTTGCAGTGACTACACTTATTCCTTCTCCTCTCTGTACGGGGGCAAAATGTCAAGAAGAACAGAAACCATTAGGAACCTGCAAGAACATTTTGGTAATGAAAGTCACAGAAGATTTAACTTTCCCACTTTGCATCCAATTAGGAGAGGTTACCTAAAGGCGATTTAGAAGAGGCGTGAACATGAAGGAAGTAGTGGTAATTTCTTCCCGAGAGTTTAGCTTGATTCTCACGGCACTGTTACAATACTGCTAGAATAAGAATGTAAAAGCAGAGTATTGCTTTTAATTTACTTGGTAGGAACTGTCATAGTCTAAACTGAGTCTCAGCCATAGCATGCCACAGTGTTTTTTGAGAGGCTAATGAGGAGACACAGTGGTGGCTTTTCAAAGCCATGCATTTAAGAGAAGATCACCTTTATGTATACAGTGCTCTGATTACAGCTTTTGAAATACAATTTCTGTCATGCTGTTTGCAGTTTTTAAGTGGTATTAAAGTTATTTATCAAGGGCTTATTCTTAAACTAATGGAAACTTATTCAAAGCCATACACTTTACTAGTTATACTGAAGATAACAGCATAATCTTCTGTTCAGCTTTTATCTGCTCTCATCTTCTATAAACAGATCCAATCAAATACTGAGATACTTGCAGTTATTAAAGAAGTAGGGACTCCCTGGATTCCTGCTCAAAAATATATAAAGCCTAGGAGAGAGAACTTCCACTATTGCTTCCTAAGCAACAGGGGAAGTTTCCTATTGCTTTCTAAGAAATTTTGTTCCTTCTCCCTAGAAAACAGCATCTGACTTTTGTGGTTGACCAGAGCAGCCTGAATTGGAAGCTCAGCATGAAAACAAAGCATTGAACTGAGTCTCAGCTTCTTTGGTTTTCATTCATTTTGTACTTCTGCTTCGTCACAGACTTCTACTGCCAGATCAGGAACTTGAAACAAGCCTTCATGGATGACAGCCCTGCTATTCCAGAGTATCTATTTACAACCAATGCAGCCTAAGACCTCCCCCTGGAATAGAAAGCCCAGAATACACCATCTAAGAAAGCTAGCTCTGTGTGCCTCTCTGTCAAAGAGGACCCAGAAAACCTCTAGGCATGCTGGGGTAATTCAGATTTGGAAACTCAAATTCCCTTTAGGACTTTCCTCTTTGTTGGAGCTTTCCTACCAAAGCTTAAACAACAGAACCATCCCTTATATAAGCAAGCAAGGGGCCTCAAGGGAGCACAAAGAACCTTGCATTGGGAATCTCTGTTAACACAGCATGTGTTAATATGGTGTGTCAGGGCAAAATCTCTTTGGGGATAAGTTGGCATTGGGACAACAGGTAGAAGATGAGGAGACAGAATTTTTGGGCTTGTTGTGGCTATAGGGATAAGCTGGGAATTCCCTTGCATTAAGAAACAAACATTACTCTGCACCTATGCTCATATTTATTGATTTTGTCTGTTGCATCAATCTTCTTTCACACTTGCTCTGAGCTCTTTGGTTCCTTTATGTTTTTGTATAAAGCACTGTCATTCTTGATTTCAGCATGGTTAATGATGTATTTTGATTTGCCAGAATGCCTGAAATAGATGCGTGCATCTGCAAAGGTCACGTATTCCACGTTGTTCACAGGTCTTTGCCCAAGTAGTGTCACTGCCTGTCATGTACCTTTATTCAGTAGGAACTTCCCTCGTGCCTCAAAAATTACATGAAAGAGAGAAGATTTCCAGAGTACGTTCATAATTGCTATCTGGAAAGAGGATAGGCAGCAGGGAACATGAGTCCTTGAGCTGTTTTTGTCACACTGACAGCACCAGGAACTTCTCCCCATGGAACATACAACAACCAAAACAGCACATCCCTGTGCTACAAGAGCTCATGTCCTCCCGTGATGATGCCTCAGCTGGGCATGTAGTACGTGTCACTTCAGCATAGTGGGTAGAAGAAGTCAGAAAGACATGAACTGATGCTCTGTTAGAAAAGGTTTTGCCACAGTTAGACCCTCTGGAAGACCCTCTAAGAAGCCAGGCCTTACCAGCAGTGTCTTGAAGCCAAATTCCCATATGACTAACAGGGTCCCAGAAACAGAGTTCCTGACATACTCAGGGATCCTTAGGAAACCTAGGGATGAAGCCTGCAGTGTCCCATGTCTGAGACTCAGCTAAGGCAGCAATTAACAATGTGGCTTTTGGCCAGCTACCCTGTTGTGGGGGTGTCCCCCACTTCATCAGTGAGGATACACTGAGTTTTTTAAAAGGCAGTGGGAGGTGTGTCTGTACAATTATTTCAGAAATATTACAAACAACAGAAACATTTGAAATAGCATTTGTGACTTTTATGGCAGCAGAGGAGACTGCTGGTACTTCTTTCATGGTGTAATCCATGACCTTAGGAAGCGCATTCTGAAATAAACAGATCCAAACCATTGCCTTCACACTTACGCGTATATATTTTCTAAACTTATGTATGTATGCACATTTATGCATAAAACACTACTGCCTCATCATATACAGATGCTGGGGCAATTGCTAGCCCTATAGATTTATTCTTATATGCACATAAGTTTGTCATATCTGTGAAATTTAAACACAGAAAACAGGATTTGACATGCCAGATCAAATCGTAGGGTACTGAGATTACCACTGCATTGCGTACTGTGATTAGTGTTACAATAGAGAAAGAAACTGCAAAAGCTAAAACACTGTGCTAGGTTTTAACAGGGGATCTTCACTTCATCTCTGCTGTTAGTAAAATTTTACTAACCAGGAGGCTCAAACTCATTTTGTATTAAACAAGAGGTAGCTATCCAACCCTGCCCTTGCTCACTCAATGTGTTCTTAGAACACAGCAAAAACTTTTCTCCAGAGATGGTTATTCAGAAGAATAAAACAACTGAAATAATTAAGCAAAATGCATCAGATGGTGTAGTATTTTTCTCTGACCCACCAAGGCATCAGGTAAATCGCTCTGTTATAGAAGTAGCCTCTCAGACTGTGGAACAGATAAGTTAAATGGTGACAGTTGAGGATGTCAGACTGACTTATTGCAAGAGCAGGAGTTGGGAATCCAGCTGTGCTAGCATATCTGCAACTTGAGTAATTGCCTTCAACATCTGAATTCCTTCAGCTTTTTCAATTGGTTACAGTATTCTCCCCTTCCCAATCTGCCCCAAGTGACTCTCATCTGTTACTAGATTCTCTGAAAACAATTCTAATCTTTCACCCGAAGATAGCTGCCTTCCAGAAGTTACTGAGATGCTACCAGTGTATTTAGGTTTTTTTGACAAAACCATGGAGCTTTTGGGGGATGAAGGAAGTTAAACACATGCTCAAAGGTTCGGCAGCATTCCCTGTATTTTTTCTGATCCTTATACTGTGCTGCAGCATTGTCCATCTTTTTTGTCTGTCCATTGCAAAGGGAATATTAGAAACTAATATCTGTCAAACTCAGAACAAAATAAAGCCAACAAAACAGGGCAAACTGAATTAATGCAGAAACCCTGTATGTACTACATGTTATTCTGCAAGACATCTGGTCACCAAGTCACACTGTCTCTTAACTGTAGTTTTACAGCGGAGTTTCACTCTTTATCTACATTTTCTTGATTCCACGTGTTTGGGCTAAACATGAAAGACAAGCGTGCTCCTGTAGGTACCCGTGCAAGTATAGTAGCTATTAAAAAAATAAAGACATCTAACTAAAATTCCAAACATTTTTGGAATTCCAAGCATCTTTGGAATTTTATCCAAACATCCAAAATTCCAAAAATTCCAGACAGTGGACAACTTAAGGGATCTAAGAACTTAACAATCAAGATGACCTTTAAGCAATTGCTTGAAATAGCAAAAAATTCAGCTCTTTAGAGACTTGGATAAGTATCCTGAAGGCAGAAGAAGCAGCCACATAAAACCTATATCATTTGGGACCCAAACTTTATACCTTCCATGCACACTGATTAAGGTTTTTATGATTCTTAGACAAAATCAGTACTTTTTGAAAGTGAACTACTGTCAGGTACTACATAAATAAATACAGGGGAGGAGGACAAGGTTCATTTTAAAAGATGAAGAAAACTTGCTTGTTAAGATTTTAGGATACAGATGAGGTACTGGGCAGGCTGTTTGCCTCATATATGCAAAAAAGTTCCTGTTAAAAATATTCTATAAACCAATGGCCCTAACACTGTGTCATAGATGATTTTACTGGGTCAGCATGGAGCATTTTTATCAAAATATCTCAGTATTGTACTTGAGAAAATGTGACAGGCAAAAAGCCTTTTCATATCTCATTTCTATGTGGTGTATCTGCTCTCCATTTAGTACGCAGTTTGTAATCTGTTACTGCATCACAAGCAGATGAAGCGCTAGGCAGATGCTTGGCTCTGCCAGGCTTGGTGCTTGCAAGTTGCTAATTCCAGAGAGAAGAAATGAGCAGTCCAACCTGACATGCTTATTTTTCAAATAGTCTTTCTTTTTTAAATATCCATGCAGGTGTTACAGGCCAGCATGAAAGTCTGTGGGAAATTAGAATAAAGTCATCTTTAGGACAGATGACCAACACTGAGTCTTTAACTCCAGCCAGAAGCTAACCAAACCTGCTCTGTACTCTTCTGAAAAAGAAGCAATAAGCAAGCTGGGGTCAGCCTTCTACTTGGTATTCATCCATACTCCTACTTCCAGCTGGGCATCATATCAGCCTGCTAGATAGTAGACAGGAGTATGCATAACGCAGAGAATATGCTCCAAGCAGATTAAGTACCATAGTTTCTAGCTCACCTTCTTGTGCAAGCAGAAGACTCTGAACTGATAACCCCAGTGTAAAACAATCAGGTCTGAAATACTGAGTACATCATGTGCCCTGGTTTTTTGCTTCACAGACATTTTAGGGAGCAGCCCTTAGTGGGCAGCATAAATAAGGACATGAAAGTAATGCTGCAAGGTGAAACTAAGCAAATGTTTCTGTCTTTGATGGAGTTTGAAACACACTCACACAGGCAGTGGGCATTTTCTACCCTTCATTTTCTACAAGTGTTCAAGCTTTTGATGCAGTTTAGTCCCCAGGGTGTGGGTTTCCAAACTGCTGCTGTTCATAGAAACAGGAAGCTGAAGTACCACATCACTACTGGTCTGCACACCCCTTCTCTGCTGGAGATGGCTGGCAAGCAACAAAAGCTGTGGTCATTGTAAACAGTCTGTATCCCATCACATTCTCTCTTTTCCCTCTTGCACTACACAAAGGTTTCTCCATGTCATAGTTTAAGCTCAGCTGGTAACTCAGAACCAACCACTCAGCTGCTAACTCACTCTTCCCCTTCTCCCCTCCCCCCAGGGCCTGGAGGAACAGGGAGGAGAATCAAGAGAATGTAACTCCCACGGGTTGAGATAAGAACATTCCAGTAACTGAGGTATAACACAAACCACTGCTGCTACCACCAATAATAATAATGACAAGGGAAATAACAAGGGAAGAGAATAGGAAGCTAAAAGAGGAAAAGGAAAAGAAAACAATGAACACAAGTGATGCACATGTCACTGCTCACCACCCACTGACTGATACTCAGCCTGACCTGGGTCTTCCAGGTAACAGCCCTAAGTTTATATACTGGGCATGACGTGCTGTGGTATGGAATTCCTCTTTGGCTAGTTTGGGTCAGGTGGCCCATCTCTGCTTCCTCCCTGCTTCCCGTGCCCCTCCTCAACTGGCAGAGAATAAGAGACTGAAAATTCTTGATCAGGGCAAGCACTGTTTAGCAACAACTGAAAACATCAGTGAGTTATCAGCATTGTTCTCAGACTAAAGTTGAAAACCCAGCACTGCAGCAGCTACTATGAAGGAGAAAAATAACTGTTACAGATGAGCTCAGGACATTGCAAAATACCTACACCAGGTGGCTGTATGCAGTGCTGATGACATTAATCTAGAAAAACTGATTGCTTTTGGATTTCTTTCCAGTTATGTTGTAACACAAATGCAAGCTTTGGGACCACTTTTCTAAAGAATGTATGCGATTTTTGCTTATGAGGGTGGGAAGCCAAGATTGCTTTAACAAGTCCCAGAAGAGTAAGAAGAGCACCACATTTTCATTCTCTATTCCTAAATACATAGTTGACTAAACTCATAAAACCAAGGCACCAAGGTGAAGTTTCAGATTTGGTTTTTGCCATTGCAACTCCTGAGCAGAAGAAAGCCATAAGGTCACAAGCACTTGTTTCAGAGCATTGCAGTCCTGGAAACAGGACGAAAAATGTTTTACAGTGCCAAATTCTTCTAAGGTGCTTAAGAATGACCTCTGCAGTCCTTTGAAGTGAGAGCACTCAGGGCTCCAGTTGCTGTTGGTTTGTCCACTTAATTCAGCAGGAAAAACTGTATTACAGGGAGCTCCATTGTCAAGGAAAATTAAAGTTGCAACTTAGGTTTCAAACGGTACACACTACAAAATGAATATATATGTAGCAATCCTAGATCTGGGGTGGAAAAGAAGGTGAGAAGCTTTTCTACCTGACAGGGGCATCATTAGCAATCAGTGCCACAAAGTCTTAGGCTATGAAACAGGACACAAAAGCCTGAATTTCTTTCCTCCTCCCTTGGATTACAGACCCTCCAGTGGGATCACTAGCACTGCATGTGAAACTGGGAATACATCACACTCTTTCCTTTCTCCTTTACTTAAGAATGGAGGCCCACATTATCAAAACAGTCTGGATTTCGAGGAGTGTAGGTATATGTGCACATGAAAGGGTTGAGGGACCTTCTGTTTTGGTATATCTGCTGTGGAATGTCCTAGAGAGATCGGATTTTTTTGAGGCTCTTAGGTCCCTGAATGTGTCTGCCCCTGGAACTCCAAGAAAGCAAAGCATGACATGTCTGTTCACTTGCGAAAGCCCCAGGGAGGAAGCCTGAAGAAACTGGCTGTTCTCAGGTCTTTCCCAGTGTCTGTCCAACAGTGATAGTGCTGGCATGTTCTCTGAAACATCTGCTATTCTCTGAGGAGTGGAAAGAAACAGTTTATTTTATACCCTGTATCTGTTAAAAGATTGACAATGACAAGTGTGAAATGGACATGTCCCACTGAAATTCAGAAAAAAAAAACCTCTAAGCAACTTCAGAATAAGTATGTGGACTCAACTTTGCCATTGCTCTGTAGTGTGATTAGATACTCACATCTGTTAGCAATAAGTGTTAGCTTCCTCCTGTTTTGTAGTGCCTTTCCTACCCAGCATAGGCAGCAATATCCACTACTAGCATCCTTCTCCAGCACTTGTTTCAGTGACAATAATAGTACTACTCCGGATTTCCATCAATACAACTGAGTACAGAACAGAAAGAAATGACTGTTTCAAATTGCTTCAGGTATTATTCCTGCCTAACCTGCTGCTATGCATCAGACGAAGAAGAAGGCCAGAATTAACTCTTCTTATTTTGTTGATAGAAAGCTTTTCAGGCTTTTAAAATAACCTATCAGATTTCTAAAATTCCTTCAATGCCCACTTAAAACAGTAATCAGATGAATAGATGAGAAGAAAATTTACAAAAATAAACCTCTTATATCTCATATAAATTTTAAAAAATGCACAAAATACTGTGTCCAGGGATTCGATTTTGAGCAGTCTTCCTTATGTTCCTACATGAGGGAGCTATTAGATGTGAGTTAAGGGCATCTACGTATAGTTCACTATAGAGTGCATATCACATTTTATAACAACACTAGAAGTGTCAGGGTGGATTGGACAGTTGATCTATCTCACCTGCAAATCTACTTCTGGAAGCCAGTAATACTTAAAGCTTTAGAAGAAGGTCAATACCCCATCTCCTGAAGCCCTGCTGAATTTGATTGTGTGAAATGTCCTTCTGGACTGCTCAAAACCAGGATAGGAAAATGGCGGATTTGGGTCTAGTAAACAGCTGGAAAGTGCCTGATGGTTCTCAGGGGTGAATGTGTACAGAATTATGGCTGTAAAGCATGCTTCCCTGGGAAGCACCACTACGTGGAAGAAAAGAGTCACCTTCCTCACTGGTACCCCTGCAGCAGTCAGTGTTCTTCCAGGATGAGCAGAGAGATAAGCTCTCTTCTACAGGAAGGGAAATATTTCTGGTTCTCTGTCCCAGCTGAGGGGAGACATGGAAAAAGAATGTCCCTATCTTCCCCATCTTCTTCCCAAGGGCAGTGTGTCACAGGGGAAAGAACCCAAGGAGCTCTAACATGCACCAACTGGCACAGAGATGGAAGGAAATGCACTGCAGCTAAGCATGGCTGGACCTGAGGGTGTTTCAGCTATCCTAGGGCTAGGAGCTCTGCAGGCAGAGGCAGGACAGTGTTTGAAGTCATACATTGACTGGGGAGGGCAAGGCAGGCAATTGCAGGTAGGAAACAATGGAACAGTTTTCTCCTCCTTTGCCCTGCTCAAATGTAAGCTTTGACTTCCTGAAGGAAGGTGCTTAGCCCTTCATATTCCCACTCGGCAAAGAATATGGCCCTCAGAGTTATAATATATAACAAATAACAACTGCATCTTTTGTGCAGGAATTCTACCCAGTCACTTCCAATACCTTATTGGAGGTTCAGATAGGAGCGCATTTTTTCTGAGCTAAGAAGTGAGAAATGTACCTGAGGGTCTTGCCAGCAATAATTTAAATATCTTTTATATACTTACAGGAGGAAGTGTTTGTTCCTTCTGTTGAAGCTTGTATCCTAAGCGTGGGTTCTGCAACACACACAAGTAACAACAAAGGTGTAAGAATACAGCCACAGCTACACTGTTATATTGGAGGAGCCTGAGCATCACCCTCCAGTAGAGCTTTCTTTTTTTTTTCAGTAATCAGAAACCCGCCAAAGCGGAGAAAAATATGAGATAGTTTGAGAAAAGAAAGAACTTCAAAGTCAGTACAGCATGTCCGAGGCACACTGTGAATAATCAATTACAGCAAAAATGCTCTGTGGTCCTGGGAGGGAAGGCCAGGAGAAAACTGGTGAAGAGAGAGCAAAGTCTTCATCTGTTTGAGAAAGCATCAGAGGAAAGTGGAAAACAGTGGGTCTTGAAGCTCCACATGCTGACCCAGTAAACACTATCTTCTTATCTTCTTCTCACATAATTCCCAATAGACAGCAAGGCCTCCAGGTCTATCACAGCTAAGGCTAAGAACCTTTGTGGCTTAAAAGAGAAGAGAGTGCATGGGTGTCACCACCTCTACAAAGAGGTGGGAGAGCAGGACACATTCCAAAATGGGACATAGCACCAGTGCCAAAGTGGTTCCAAAGAAAGGAAAAAGAAGCATTCTCAAGATGTCTAATAATCTTGTAGGATAGCTAAAGGAAACAGATCTCAACACAAATCACATAAAGGAAGCACTCAGAAAAGTTAAATGGAAGGAGCAAGCTAGCCTGGAGCTAGTGCTGAACCTACTGAGCTGTAGGAACCCAAAGCACACAGCAAATCAGGGCCATGCATTTAAGTGGCTGCAGGGACTTCCACTGTCTTAGAAGTCCAGCAAAAGTGTCATGCATGAACGAAGAATTCAGGAGTGTGCTTGAGCAGTATTATCAGCTGGAAGGAAGAGTTTGCAGAGAGAGCACTTTGCCAAAGGTGGTAATTTGATATGCCACTGTGGAGAGGAATGAAGACAGAGTGGCTAGCAAACAGCCCAGGGATCTTAGGTAGCAGATCAGATATACTGCATGCTCTGTGGTGAAATATTTAACAACATGCTACATTAGGCAGAAAAGATAAATCTGTTGCCCAATGGACTTAGTTTTTAGGCAGAGTTAAACCACACTTAAAAGCTAAGACTGCTCTGCCCTCCTATCACCAAATACTAAATGCAGCGATAGTTCAAGAGACCTAGCTCCTGGCGATTTAAACACCACCATCTCACAATAACCTATCTCAAATTAAAAAAGTCACACACCAATAACTTCTTTGCATTTGCAAGGACTGGAAAAAAATCAGCAGTGCCCAAAACTTCAGATACTATTGGTAAGCCTGAGACTCATAGTGGCAAAGAAAACTGATATGGTCTGGGTCCAGGGCTGTGTGAGAACAGTGGGAAAAATGGCACCTGGCTGGGCTTGAGCCTGAGCAGGTCTGTGCTCCCACCAGGTAGCAAAGACCTACTCAGAGCTTCATGAGACAGTCAGCCACTGAGTGCATTGCTTTCTGCTCTCCTTCAGGACAATAGCATGATGAGCCACTTGGCATAAAATCTGCTGGTGCAGCGATTACTCAGGAATGCAGCCAGCTTTTTGAACATCCCGGCCTCCTCCTCTTCAGTGGCACAATAGCAGTAAAGAGGAGAACAGTACTGTAACAGCAGGCACTGGAAAGGACATAAGCAGGGAAAGAGACCACTCAAGAACAAGAAATTTAGTTCATGGGAAAGAAGGGAGTGAAGTGCAGAGACTGCATTTTTGGTGTACAAGGAAGAGAGCAAGGCGAGCCCAGTGGAGTCAGTGACCAGCATGTCACCTCCTTTGAACAAAAATGGTTCCAATGGTTACAGGACACTTGCTATTAGCTATGTGGTCTCATACATATCCAGTAAAGCACCAGTGCCAGGCCCCACTGAGAACATGAAAGAATATGGGCACATCCAATGGCTCTTCTGTCAGGCAGCAGTGCCAAGATTTCAGAAGTAGGTCGCCACACACGCAGATGTATCAAAGGAAAGGCTGCAGGCATGCTAAATGCAAAATCTGGCAATCACACTGTTTTCCTTGATCTAGCCTACAAACACTGTCATCTCACACTAAAACCTGTCTCTGCCAGGCATAGCTTTCCCAAAAAAGATAGCAGGACCCCAGCCTCTTTGCCAAGCAAGATATGTGCATCTTGTAAATTCTTGGGATGGTTGGCTCACACACACCTTGCCACAGCTCCCGCAGCCAAACTCAGTGGTAGAGACAACTGTTTGTGTTGTGGCCATATAGAAAATAACTCTAATGTCTAAAACAATGAAAGTGACTTCCCACTGGGGTCAGTTCCAGGAGTAACTCTGGAGGCGTGCAATCTGTAACTACAGGCGGGAAGCAAAATTTCACCAGCCTGAAAGGAAACCATCTGGAGAAGGCTCCTAAAATGCCAAGGCAGCTTCAAAAGTGGTGAAACTACTGACACTGAGTTACCTGTCTGCGCTCACACACACCCTTCTCCCGAGCTGTCAGAAATTGTATGTAAAGTCGTGAGAAACAGAGCAGTCTAGGCAACAGACTTTCTGGAGGAAACATCAATATGCCTATACACCTCACAAATTCATATGCAGCTGCTAGGATTTACAAGAACAGGAGTAACGAGTGCTTTTTCAAAACACAGTTTCTAACAAATCATATAATTTCACACTTAGGCTGCTGCAGGCTGATAATTGCAAGCCAAGTCAGTGTCCTCAATACAAGTCCAGGATAGAGAAAAATATGCTCAACCCTTCTTCATTCGTTTTTCAGTCCTTGAAGTAGCTTCAGTATTCAAGGTGATATGCAGGTACTGAGGTACTGATGGATTGTTCTTGGTAAGACGGAGCAGTTTCAGAGCTGCAGAGGTAGTTTCAAGAAGAAATAAATAGAAAAGGATAGAAAGACTGTTAATTCAACTTACGTGAAGAGTTTTTTGTCACTTCTGTTGATACTGGTATCTTGCTGGTGCTCTCTGGAAAACACAAGAGGCAACAGAAGTTATAGTGTGGAGTGAGGCAATCCTCTATCCACATTCAGCTCCAAGAATGGATAAGATAAAGAGAAAAAAAGGTGCTCAAAGAAGCAAGCTCAAATTCTGCTTCAGAAGTCAGAGACTGCAATTAGACACCAACTTGCAAAAGTTTCCCTCCTTCCATGTGAAATAAGGGTGTCTACTAGTAGAACTGAAGAAGAAAGCCTGTTTCTTCTGAAAGAAGCCAGTTGTTCAATCGCTCATTCTCCTCTGGGAATAACTGATCAGTGGCAACAGGAGAAATCTTGCAGATGGCTCTGCTTCTGGAAAGTGTCAGTGTGAGTATTCACTCCTTATGTTTCTAGGCAGTTAAATTTTGCAAAGATATGTTCCTGTTCGTATCACTTGAATTGCTGGTAAGTACATCCAATAGTGTCACTTGCCACTTTCAGGGAAATCTTCTAAGTCACACATGCAAACTCTATCACTCATGGGATGACTGCTGTGGGCTCTGTGATAGAAATAGAGTAGTTCCTTTGCTGAAGAGAAAAGTTGCTCTTCCATACTGGTCTTGAAGAGTTATATTAATGTTAGTGACAGTGTCATAGACTTGCATCTACTTGTTGAACTGGCTCGTGGCTCTGGGAAATGATGCTGCTGTGCTTAGATCCATGCTAATGCCTTGCAGAATGGAGATTGGAGAAAGCAGAAAGTAGGAAGCCTTTGTTTAGGCTTCATGGACTTAAGCAGAGACTTCATTCCAATGCCAGCAGCCATCTGCCCATGTGTTGCTGACCTTGCAAGCCACAACCGTGTGCAATTTTCCAGATGTGAACAGAGCCCTCTTCAGGTGTATGCATCAGTCTTGGTCTTCTTTAAGTGCTCAAAAAAATTTCAGTCTCATAGTGGTGCATTGCATAAGTTTCAACTCTGCAGCTGGAGGAGGGCCACAAATGCCAGTGAAGTCTTCCTCTGAATCCTCAAGGCACACCAAGAATCCTCTGGTATGCCAAACAAAAAGAATCTAGAAAAAGCATCACACAGCATTTAGCAGAAGAGAATTTAGGAATATTTTGACTGTGCTTGGTGATTCTGGATCAGTTGGCCCTCTGCTCAGTGTCTTCATAGTCCACAAAAGCTTGATAAAACTCATCCCACCTGTCTTCCCTTCAACATCCCTCTCATTGAACTTCAGTGTTGAGCTTGTATTTAAATTTCTTACTTGCTAGCTCTTTTCCTATTTTGGTAGAGTTTTCTTTGGCAAACACTTTGTTTTCCTGGGCAATATGTTTCAATTTCATCTCACTAATGTGAGAGAACATTTTATGCAGCATTTCCTTGATAGCCAGTGATGTGTGGCATGGAAATGAGTATTATAAGTTGAAACCTTTGCACTAGATCTTGGAACACAGTGGCTTCTAGCCAGGCAGCTTTCAGGGCTACTTTTTTGGTATGGAGGCAGTTTGTTGTTGTGCATCTGGGTTGTCAGAACAATTAACCTCTCTTAGTCACAACAGGAGACAAAACAGGTCTGACAGCTGCATAGCTCAGCATCTGGCACAACTGGAGCAAATTTTTCTTTCACTGTTAAAGAGAACATGCTCCATTTAGTGCCTATGCTGAGCTTGATGGAGCATTTCTTACTGCTGCCTCCTCAGCCCAGCTGTGTTAGCATGAATGCTGGCGGGAGGCTTCCTTACCAGTGGAAAATACAGCCAGAGTCTCCCACACCTGAAATGTACGGGGAAACACATTTGGAAAATGTGGCAAAGTCACACGTTACCAAAGCCTGCTAGTAACCTTCACATTATCAACATTACCAGTGGACGTTAACATTTGGAAGGCGCAAAGTTTATGTGCAGGGGCAGGTCACTGCAGCCTCTCAAACCCATTTTCTTAGTACTCTGGCCAGCTCTATTTACTGCTGTCTCCTCTGACAAGATGGAGAGAAACCCCTTCAACTCCCAGAGGACTCAGCAATCCACCACCTTGCTGGACTTGGTATCTTGACCCACCCTTCCAGAGAGCTTTGTTTGGTCTAGTGAGAGGAGACAACTCCTGAGCAACAAGCTCTTCGCCTCCGAGGTTGACAGGAGAGCTTCCTCCTCAGGAGAGACTTTTTCTCCAGGTATAACTGAACAGCCCTACAGTTGCTGTTGTGAAAAGCCCTCCACAGGCCTTTTTGTCATTTAGTAAGTTTGTCAAAGGTCTAACACAGAAAACCTGCTTGAGCAAACTGAAGGGATTTGATTGATCTCATGAGTTTTGGCTCAAGCCTTGAAGGTGACTCTGAGGACCCTGAAAGGGACAACAAATTGAGCTCAAGGGTTCAAACACCACAGACATCACAGGTAGTTAAAGCTGCAAAAGATCTTTCTGTCATCCTGAGGATTACTTTTTTGGCAGTTATATAGGACTTAAGCCGCGGTTGTGCCATTCAAGTGACACATTCTGAATTATACAAAGAATGACACAAGCTAGCACACACCTCAAGAAAAGGAGAGTATCTGAGACCTCTGTTACTCTGCCTACAGGCATCAGAGTAGGGAGTGGGTGCCTAAAAGGTGAATAAGCTCATATTCTGAGGCTTCAGAGGCATGCAGGCACATGTGGTCAAGGACATCGAGGTAAACTGACTTTTTGTTTCTCAAAACTACTGTTCTTTTTACCATTTTCCTTGTCCTCCAATAAATTACTTTCCTGAATTAGAGTAAAAGAACACCACTCTCAATTAAAATATGTTATATTGCAAGGATAGGTTCAAAGCTACTCTTAGGTGAATTGCCATGTCAAACTGAATGATGGCCACATTTCTTTCTATGTGGAGAACTAAATCAGTGACAGTCGTCCAGGCATACTGGTTTGCACCAGCTGAGAATCTGACCCATTACTCCAGGCAGTTAAAACCAGATTATGGTCCCAGGTCACATGTAACTATGTTGGGGAGAGAAGAGGTACACTGATCTGCTTAAATCAAGTCTCAGATTAGTGTATGAATAAAGGCACTCTTGTATTTGCAGAATTTCATAGTCGGCTACCTGCTCTATTGGGTACTAAGTGCAAGATGTTGTTTTTATTTACTTATTTATCTGTCTTCTTCTTGAAGATAAGCTATTTTCAGAAGAGGAACAACAAACTAAAGTTTAAGAATGGCAAGCATCAGATCCTTATGGACTGCAGTGAAGCCTGGAGCTGTTAATACACTGCAAGTCCTACGGATGCAAACCCAGAAGCTTGCAAGGGCCACTGACTGTGTAACTAATGGATTTACCAAGGCTTATCTCTGCCTACATGTGAGTTAAATGAGCAGATCACGTGACCACTTCTTTCTCCCTTCAGTTCAGGCAAAGTTGTCCCAGTTCCACTGATGACTCAAACTACATCACCTCACTTTACCCAGATGTGCAGGATGAGTGCTCACACAATAACCTAGCATTTATCCAGTACCAGACTTCTAACTTCTGACATATCCCTGCAGGAATCCACTTTTTTGCACCTTGTGTCATGCTGGGCACAATAAACATCCTTTAGAGAGGCAAAAGATTCAGGTCAACAGGTTTTAATGTAAAAGACTGATACCACATTCAGCTGGAGCTGTGATGTGCTTAGGACTTTAGAAAACAATGTCTATTACCTAGTTGTCTAAATAAAGGGTTCTGTGAGCAAGTTTTCAAGTATGAAATTGAAAGCTTTTGTTGGGGTATGATATTCTCTCCGTGCTACTTATCAAGCATAGTAAGGTCTTGTGTTCATGAGAAAATCCAAGAAAATCTTACTGCAAGGATTTTTCCTGGCTAAAGTGACTAATTAGGATGCAAAAAAGCAGTTACTATTGCATTAATAAATGCAATAGTACACTATACAACTCCAGGAGAACTTTATACCTCTATTCTGATCTTAATTACAGACTTTCTTAGGGAGCATAGACAAGTAGGACTGAACAAAAATAAAGCAGCTCATATCCTATGGGCAAGTTATATTCATAAATTTAAAAGAGAACAGAATAGCTTCCACTGCTTGCCATTAAGACTAGTAAAAAAAATAGTGTTTTTCTGCCTATTTTTGTATTTGCTATATTTTCAATTCACACATATGGCTCTATTGACAAGGCTTTATGTTTCTCTAAGTAAAATTGAGAAAATTTGAAAGTGTATATAGGTGAATACAGTTTATGTGTCTTGTGTGCATGTGTGTATTTATGGGTAGCAGAAACTTGCTCAAGAGCAAATTTGGCAGTTTTAAGTAGCAGCACTGTTAATAATAAGACTAACAGTGACAAGGACAGGAGTTACAGGGTGGCACTGATTACTACTTTCTAAACCAGAAAATTTTACTGTTTCTGGGAGTGAGACCAGAGAAAGGTCTCTGTTCACTGAAAAACTTTTTAGAATTCTTTTATTGAGAAATACTTGTTTTTCTGTGCTTTGGAGCAGGGAATTGAAATCAGCAATTTTTAGACGTGACTTTAGTGTCAAAGGTGTAGCTTTTCCTATTCTTG
This sequence comes from Psilopsiagon aymara, assembly GCA_024733675.1. Taxonomy (NCBI): domain Eukaryota; kingdom Metazoa; phylum Chordata; class Aves; order Psittaciformes; family Psittacidae; genus Psilopsiagon; species Psilopsiagon aymara. Next base: position 36,046 of record JANRGW010033602.1, read on the forward strand.
AGGGAAAATCCAACACATTTGCCCTACAATTCATGTGTTTTTTCCTAAGGTCCACTGAGTGTTAGAGACAAGGCACCATGCTAGATAGACATTTAGTCTGGCCCTAGAGTTCTCTTTTGAGGCATATGCCAGCAAAGAATATTTTAATGTAAATAGTAGAAGTTTGACAAAATTTTAGGGATTTAAACACAAGATTTTTATACTGAAATCCACAAATCTTTTAGTGGAATGAAAAATAACCCCATGCCCCAAAGTGCCATCGCCTTATCTGCCTTATATATCTTATGGTCTTAAAGCACCCAACATAAAGGGAAAGGAGGATATAGTCTACAGAAACCAGAGCATACATAATAAACATGACCAGGTAAGGTCATTGAATTGAAGGTCATAATTAAAATTTGTGGTTCACTTAGCAGAGCAGGTCGGCGCAACCATAAGAAAGTCAAGCCCTCTGATGTATATTTCTTTACACTACTGTCACCCAATCTGCTGAAGGTGGGAAGAAGCAATCTTTCTGCCTACCCTGACAGGTTCAGCGCTCTCAGCTATCCACACATTTGGTTTCTACAGGGGCTCCCGGGCTGCTCTGGACCCCAAGGTCTTCTCCAAAAGTCTTGTGGCAGGAAATGACAATAATAAGTAAGAGCTGAATATGCAGGGTTGTTTTCTTTTGGTATCTTTCCTCTTTTTTTTTTTTTTTTTTTAACATAACAAACCAATCAACCAACCAAACCAAACAAAAAAAAAAAAAAGAAAAAAACACAACCCCCAAAACCCCAAACTCTCTTTTGTATGAATAGTGCAGGACCTCACAGATATATAGGATCTGAGTAATGACTGCCCTTCGGGGCTCATTACTGAGTTTGGATACCAAATCTGTCATTAAGTTAGCAAGGGGAAGAGGTCAGAGAATGCAGGGGAAAAAGGGGTGAGTAGGTCACCCTTGCAGGGGGTCTGTCCCTGTTTGTGAAGCAGATGTTGCCCTCTGAGGCCTTAGGGATTCATTGCTATTAAGTCACCAGATGTTGCCCATGCTGTTTCTCAAATCCAGGTGAAAATTCCATCATCAGGAGGAAAATTAGGAAAAAATTTACTGGTAATTTATAGGCAACAATAAGCAGAGGGGACTCAGATGTACATGTGGCTTCCAAACATGCATCATTGATTTATTAAACCAGTGAATGTGAAAGCTGCCATGCCTGATTCTAAATTATCAAATATCACTGAGATGTTCCAGTTCAGATCTCACTGAGTTTCCAGTTCAGATCTTTACAGACAAGAGCCAGCTGCCAGTTTTAGATTGGATCCAAGTTTGTCCTGTATTTAGGAGAGTTTGCATGCACGTCTCTGTTTTAAACAACTTATGTTTCACAACAAGATTAGACAGATTCTAACATACCAGTTATAAATGCACAAAACAGGGCTTGCCTGCAAATGTTTTCATTCAAAACCAAGCTCCCATCCCCCTGCAGCAGGGGTGTCATTCAGCACATCCTAGGAGGAAGTAAAAAAATCCATGCCATGAAGAGCAGAAAAGAGGTCCCTCATGCGATACCAGCTCGCAACACCATTCCTTGTTTGAGAAAGGAATAGATAATGGCCAAGCATTATTAAATTTTTTTTCTTTTTTTGCATTTATCTGTATCAATGACTAATCACAGTGCCTACAGCTGAATTTTGGAAACCCCAGTATCTTGGAAACAGTATGGGAGCTTTCTGTGTAAGCAGCTAATGAGCAACCAGACTGTATTCATGGAAACCAAGAGCACTTACAAAACTACACAGAAACACCTACCTATTTTTTCTCCTAATAGCATTCTGGTAAATAACGCTTGATCTTTTACATCAGTCTCTTGACATCTGATAATGATTATGATACCATACAGCTAGTATGAAATTTTAGCACCTAATATTCTTTAGTGATGAAATAGAATAACATATACACAAAGTGAATACAGTCAAATAATTGTATGATCACAAAACAGCAAATAGCCAAAGACAAATCCCATTGGCCAAGATTTTTGTTTGCTTTTCTATTTCTCTAAATGCTTGTCTCATATTTCAAGGTACAATGTGGAACAGAAATGCATGAGTGGTAAATTCCCATTTCAACAGCATTTTTAAACCCATCTCAGATATGCACAGAACTTCTGCTTTGTTTGCTAATGAAGGCATGTTTTTTTGATACTTCACAACTGGCTGGACACTGAAATTTGAATTACTGGAGCTGAATTTCTCAATGTCATACTTAAGCAACAAGCCTTCAGCTTAACTGCTGCCTCCAATGCACTCTTAAGAAGAAACAGTACTGCTAAAATGTTTGTGTGCACTGGAAACACGAAATTCCATCAGAAGCAACTGGAACTTCCTGTAAATGAAATGAACCCTGAAAAAATAGCTATCTATAATAATTTTAAATCATTTGGCTAAGTCTGAATGCTATTTGCCTGTGCTGGCTTAGAAGTTCAGACTAGGACATGTTTTAGGTTAATTGAAAACTTTCGCACAGGCCTTTAGTGTCTCCATTACTCATGTGTACTGTGGAACTTAGAATAATATTCCCTTCCCTTCATCTTCATCTTAGTATTTAGACTGCGTCTTAGACTTGGCATTGGGAAGTATTGCACAGGAAATGCTGATCTCTCCTGAGATCTGTAGGAGGCGTCTTATTTGCGTGGGTTAGGAAACCTGAAAGACTCAACAACATCGCAGACACGTCAGGCCTGATTAATTTTCTTTTAACACTTAACAGATTTCAGTGTTTCCACTTCACTTGCAAAGCTTTCCCCTCATCCAAACAGTTTTGTCCTGGCAGTAACTTTAATACATGGGCTTTCCAAACATGACAGTAAAATAAAAAGTCAAACCTTACCATTGGTGTCTGTGATGATAACACTGGCTTTAGTACTGTCATTCCCTAGTTTGCTGCTCACTCTGCATGCGTATTCACCAGCATCAGCCAGCGTGGCTCTGTAAATGTGGAGCTCAGAGTATTTCCTGTGAAATCAGAAAAAACATTTGAACTTCCTGTTCTGGAGTAACAGTCACTGCATCAACTAATGCACTCTTTTTTCCCCCTCTAAACAGAGTCTTCCATTCTTATTCACAGACTAGCACTATCCACATTTGAAAGAACGGAGGAGAATAGAAAAGTATCTCTCTTACAGGCTGGTGAAAACCAGGCGTATTAATGAACTCAAATTGAGATACTTGTTTATGCTTTTCTGTTGGGAAGAGTCTTTGTTCTTAAAAGAAATCTGAAAAACAACCTTTCCCCCTCAGTTGAATTGTTTGCTATCCTGATGCCATGGAGATGGGTGTAATATTAAAATGGTTATCTTTTTGTACAGATTCGTATTGCCAGTAGCAGAGTTCAGGTGTAGTTTCCAACATCTGACTAAATAATCATGAGATTAGGACTCACCACTCTCTGTAACAGCCTCTGAAACCCCAATAGTAAATCATTCTTCAGTACTAACAAAAAATTATGGGCAGGAGCATAATTTGCATGAAGCTACATTTTGTTCCAGGCTCAGGGACATAATTTAATCAGTCTCCAAGGTTTTAAGATTAGATTTTGAAATGCAGAACTCCTGCCTACCCATTAATTTGGTAGGAACATGTTCTGGTGTCATTCAAGGGGTCCCCAACTCATGTGATGGCAATAATCCTGTTACTTAGAATGCAGAGAATGCCGACCTTGGGGAAAATATACACATTATTTCTATTGCCAGTTTCTTCTTAAAAGAAGTGCTTTTGTGAAGTTTTTGTCCATAGCAAAGCCTGCTTATTTGTCTTCAGAATAGTGGTACAGAATAGTCACTTAGAGAGCTTGGGAATTGGCTTCCCTGAGTTGGCCTACCCCAACATAAAGGACTGATCACTGGGAGGGAGGGGTTCTTCACTCCAAAAGCTCATGGTAGCCAGCATGTCTAGGGAGGTATGCTGAGCTAAACTATGTCCAGGAGTTGCTTTGCTTTAGCACAACCATGTCTCCTTGCTCTCCATGCAGGAATCACAACTGGTTATGCCTCCTGGGAACCATAGTGCAGGGCTGGGTTCAGACCAAAAACAAGTCTATTGTAGCAGGGGAGCTTCTGCAGTAACCAAAATGTTCACGGCCACTTTCCAACCCATCCTTGTGTGTGAGTCATCCCTCCTTCCAACACAGTAAACTATCCCATCTGCTATCAATATCTGCTTATTGACAACTCAGCCATCCCTGCCTCTACACAAAGGTTCTACTGCTGAGGAGTCAGCACTCATGGGATGAGAGCAGTGTGCTAGGTGGACCCCAGTTCTGCTAGAAACCCACATCACAAAACTTTCCCTTCATGTCATGAAACAGGGCTGCTTTCTTCAGGCTACTGGGCTTGCAAGAAGGAGGAGCAGCCAAGTTATGATTAGCAATTTGCTCAGGCTTACTAGAATGGCAAACAACTGAATAGTTGACTGTTTGGTCTCCCTTCTCAGGCAATGTTAGGAACACAGTTCGCAATACTGAATTAATTGACTGGAATGCATTTCAGATGGCACTAAAGAACAGAGTCGAACTTGTGGCAACCATGAACGCACGTGTAAAATGTGGCTGAGACATTGACAGAAGCGTACAAAGGTGAAAGCTGCCATTTCTTTGAGTGGGAATTTTGCACTCAGCTAACAGCTATAGTTACACTACAGTACAAATGGCCAGCCATCTGCACACCTGCCTTAGTAACCGCCTGTTGAAGGGCCTGTCCAAGGATGTCTGGTAGTAGTCTACACTACCTAACAGCTTGTGTGGACATGCAGTATTTTCTGTATCACACAGGTTATCACTTAGCCATGGTTGCAGACATTTGTCTAAATGGAGAGCAGGCTTGTAGCCTCAGGATGCTTTGAAAGACATTGTAAACAGGCTCAGTTTTTTGAGAAACTCACATTAACCAAATGATAAGCAAGCACAGCTGCATCTGTATCACTTCTACTTTGGCCCCCACCATGTGTCAGTTGCAGTATCTTTTCCTCTCTGCATGGCATTAATTAATATTGATGCAAACCACCTTTGTGATAGTCATGGCTTTTAGGAGAAACTCTTTGCCAGCATATTTGTTTCTATTTTCTTTCTTTTACATGACACTTACAGGAAAAGGTGAGGAATTTTGTATTCCTTTTATGATTTAAAGTTTATATTAAAATAGGTGAAGCAACCATATTTCTTACAAATCTACTTCTAAAAAGCCAAATTTATTTTTAAGAAAGCTCTATAAGAAGTTTTCTCTCTAAATGCAGGAGAAATAATATTTAATATTTATAGTTTTCAGAATATTAGTGGGAGATATCAGGACAGGATTAAAAGTCAGAGAAGAGAATTACTTAATGACTGCAAATGAAGCAGCTCCCTAGCAATACGGTACTCCAACAAATACTCACATAAACCTTCACATAAGGGATTTTGTATTCAAATGCTTGTCCTTTTCTCACTCTATAAAATGCTACACCAAAAAATGTCTCTCTCTGAACAATTTGCTTATGTCACACCTTAGCTCATTGCTACTGTGACACTGCTGAGCTTGTATTCATATACTAAAGGGAAAGGAATACAACCGCAGAATGCAGACCAAGTCTACCTTGTCTGACTGCTTGAACTCATTTTGTTCCCAGTCTCCATCTGTCATTCAGATTTGCCCGTCTGCAGGCAAATATCCAGGCTAAGCTAGGATGAAGCTGAAGGTACAGGACACTTGCATATGAAGTTTTCGCATGCACTAGTGCATCCAAAGCCATCAGCTAGTTGAGGTGAAGGGGCAAACACCTTCCCTCCGCCCAAAAATCCCAACCCTGATAAAGGAGTCTTGCCTGACTCTGTACAGCACACCCAAACAAAAAATACTCAGGCTTCACGTGGGTGTGAAATCAGGGAAGGAAAATGAAATGTTATCAGTACAAGTGGACAGGCATGGGAAGATTAGCTAGTAGGTAAAAAAAGTAGAGCTTGGACGCTAAAATCAATCAATTGCGGCATTGTGAATCAGCAGCAATCTTAAAAGCAGTAGAAACTCACTGGCTGCATGATGTTATTCCACGACAAATTTGAGGTAAAAAGTGAGTGATTTAGATGCCTTTCATTAAAATTTAGACTCATTCAGTTTCTCTTGACTTTCCAGGGTAATGAGAAGGGGCACAGTTTCATGTTGTGGTTCATCTGCTGCACTGTCATGACACTGCACGTTGCGGCTCTGTGCGCTCTGAATCAACCACTCTGAAATCATCCTAGCAAACGGAGAGGAGTGATCCCCTGAGTTCCTTCTACATGTAAGGCAATTTTCAGAAGGCTAAGCTTTGAGGAAGCCTGCATTGCAGCAGAGTCTTTTAAACTCTAAAAAAGCTAGGAAAACACAGTCATTATCTGCCCCACTTCTGCAAATCCTTTCAATCAGCAGTATTCTCACTGACCAAATGCACCCAAAAAACATCAAGCTGCAGTACTATCTTTTTTATGCATCTAAGCCAATTTAAGGTCTTAATTTTCAATTTCTGAGCTAGACATTCATCATTCTGCCAGATCTTTTTCAATTTTTTAGAGACTCTACAATTAAATAGCCAGAACTCAGAAACATTTATATTTCCCCCAACAATGAACATGTTTTATTTTGCCATCACACTATGAGAAAGGTAATATCCTGCAAAGTACGGCATCACCAAAAGTCACTTCTGGCCACTGGGCACTACTTACAAACTCTGTGCCATTTTTATAAATGTGTAGAATGTGTTATTCTCAAGTGTTTGGATTGAAGGAACCAATAAGACTCTGGTACCCTGCATGCTAGTGGTTCTTCAGAAACATAACATACCTTTTATGTAGCCAATTGACCTTTAAAGCAGACATTAATCCCAGACAGCTCGACAATTACTCTAGCCTTCCTTGCTGATGTTTCCCACACTTGGCAATAGCTAAGAAGTCACACGAATAGGATTGTTGTAACAATATGGGAGCATAAGAACATTTATCAATGTGCTGTCATGAAAAAACAGAGAAAATAAGCAGGGAAAACTACTTGACTGTTGATATTCCTTTAATTTGTGATGGGATTTTTTTAATGTGGCTTTGTTTACTGTAATCTGCATGTTATTTTATGCACCCATTTGCACTGCCTTTTCCCTGGTTTCCTTCAGCTTTAGAACATATGCCTGTCCCACATTTTATCAAAAAAAAAAAAAAAAATCTGTCTCCTTTTAAGCTATTCACATCTACTCAGTGCTGGAAGCACACATAAACAGCAAAAGAAGAAATGGCAAAGCACTGATGTGTCACCAAACTAAAATCCCAAAGTAGAAAGGCAAGGAAAATCCTTCAGATGTCAGCAGTCTTCCCCCTTTCTGTACTCTGTACCTCGAGACTTTCACATCTCTATTTGGAAGAACTTTCCTGTTCCACACTGACATTTCTGTTTTAAAACAGAAAATAGAGGAGAGAAATTCCAACAACAAGTGATACTTTCATGGCTGCGGTAGAACACAGAAGTGTGAAATCCAGGTCAAAGGCTACACTCTGCCCAGTTGTGGTGGAGGAATAGGACTTCAGTTTTCCATTTTCCAGAGAAAAGACCAATTTTAGTATTTTTTCATTATGTATCTTTTGGGGAATTTTAAACATATTTTCACACATCAGTCTAAAAAATAGTCTCACACATTTTGCATGCACGCTCTAATCAATAGCTCTTAGCCAGTTTCCCTTCTGCCAGCTCCTCAAAGATTTTTCAGGGGGGTTGGGAGGAGGGAAGAAGAGAAAGAAGGGAACTGGCAGAAAGCAGTTGATGATGCAATGTTGAACTGACAAAGGTCAGCCCCAGAAGGTGAAATCCTGGCTCCAGTAAGTTTGGTCAACCAGCATCAGCTCAAATGTAAGAGGAGAAAACAGTGTTTGCCCCTCACAGGCAGTACTGTGTTGCTGGAGAAGCTGAGGGCCAGTCTCTGACCTGAACATTTTCCTGACAGGATATAATGAAAATACAACTCTGACAGAGACATATGGCCCTGCAAATGGGTCCAGACAATTTGCCAGGCTATCTGCCACCTGGAACAGCTCCATTTTGCAAATGCTGGAAGGAGACATCACAGGTTCCTTCTTGCCGTCTGTGCAACCACGGCACAGGGGCTGCGGTGACACTACTCTGCCCCACTCCTTATTTTACCTGGCACCCCAGGCTGGAGTACAAGAAACTGCAAGGGAGGGCAGGATGTATGGTCTTCAATCTGAATGAGTGAGAAGTGAAACATCTGTTTGATTTTGGCTGCTCTTTTGCCTAATGAGATGAGATCTAACAGAAAAGTATGCAGGAAAGAGCCCACCTGAAATCCTCTGAGTCGTGTGTGAAGAGAAGGCATGGCCCAGTGCAGGCGATAGCAGCCCTGCCTACCGAGAGCAGAAGTGAGAGTTGCATCGCTGTGTTCAAACAGATTGTCTTTGCTTCCTTTAATGGATGAGTGGCCACAATCAAAACTTTTAAACTTAAATAACAAGGTAGAGACCAAACAGTGAAAGCCATCTCCTGTCTCAGTGCAGAAAAAGCACTGCGTATCTTTGTCTCTGCACAAAGGAGCCACCAGACTATCTTTTGTCACTGGTCATCAGTCACATGTAGCAGACAATCTCCCCCAGCCAGGAGGATGAGATTTGCAGGCTTTGATACTCATCTGACATCTGCTAGACCCGTGTCTTGTTCTGCTTGTGTGGGAATGCCTCTAGTAAAGGGCTACCGCAAGATTACATTAGGCATTTGAAGCTAATGAAGACAGCATTCAGCCTTTCTTCAGGACTAGACTGCTTGCAAAACAAATCTCAAAAATAACCCCAAATCTACATTGCTTCAATGATTTCAAACATTCTTGGATTTTAGACAATAAACATAAGGTACCTCTGTTCTTGTCAGTAGTTTAAAAATGGCCTGTCTCCAAGGTTTACTGGTTGAAATAATAGCCTTTGGTTACCAGAAAATAAATAGAAATTGAAAATGGAAATTTATTTATGAAATATTTATACCATATTTATACCATATTACCACTTCATCCATACAGCATCTGCTTCCTTTAATTTTCTTCCTCCATAACCCCCAGGTTTTAGCTTTGTAGTACTGCAATTAACAACCTCAATGCTTGTGTTCTGTTGAACAGCTCTCCCCATCACCCCCAGTTCCACCTGAGAGATGTGTCTGTACTTACTTTTGTTTTTTGGGGATCTTGACATTTTCCGGTCTGTTTTTTTTTGTTATTTCTTTTCCATTCTTTAACCATTTGAATCTGAGTGCAGGGTACTCTGAAGTGGTTTCACACCTTAGCACTAGCTTCTGACCCACAGCAACCTCTTGGTTTTTCATTTCCTTCAATTTGGGAGGCACTGCTAAAGAAATAAAAGAATATGCTGGTGATTAGGCCATCCTCAAGAGGGAAAACAGTGCTAACACAAGTTGAGCTAGGCAAGCCACACAGAGCAAAATCCCAGACAGACTAGCAACAATTCCACGCCAAAACCTGAAAGTAGGGATCATTTTTTTATTACATGTATCAACCTTACAGCATAAAGGCACGTTTAATGACAGCCTAGTTTGTCCTTCTGGGATCCTCCTATGAGGATCTTGCAACCTGCAAGCCATACACAGCCTTTGTGAGAACTGAAGTGCTGCTACTGAATATGATATGAAGCACTAACAACGTTTAATTGATTGTGTGCACTTAGACAAGAGACAGCACACTGCAGCAGGCCACCTTAGTAGGTAACACAGAAAAGGAAAGGGAGAGTATCTTGCTCCTTTATGTATTTCAATGGCTATGATTCAGGGGCTACTCAAAGCTTCCAGGTGCAACTGGTGTGACAGGGAGCTAAAAGCATAAATACAAGCTTGACAGCTTCCCTAATCTGAGTTACAGGCTTTTTCTCCAGCAAACATTATAACCCACATTATACACATACCTCAAACCTCAGCTTGACCATATCCTTTCCCTGAGGCAAGAGACAACGGGCTTGGAAGCCCATCAAGAGAATCAATATCAATTATGGGTATTTTGGACCCAGAAGGGGACACTGTATTGAAAAAGCTCAGCCAAGAGCTTCCACGTACTGAAAGGCTCCAGCTGATGCATCTCAATTTCTACTGTGTTGTAGCTGTAGCATTTCTTGTGTAGGTAAATCTCAAACCATTTAGAGCTTTCTAAGTTAAAGACTTCTAATATTCCACAACTAATACTGATCTTTGAGCACAGACTTCACAAGAAGAAGCAATCCATCTGTGAGACACTAGCCTCTGTTTAACTCCATGGGCTAGCTGTAAACCAAGCTCTATCATACTCCTGTGCTGAGATAAAACACCTAGGTTAACCGTACTTCCCTTGGGGCTTGAGATAACACCTTTATCACACAACTGGGGAGGGCTAACAAAGGGAGCTACAGCTGATGGGTGATAGCTCGTGAGTGCATCCCACCTCAGCTGCACTCTGTTGTTGGTCTGTGCCTCCATGCAGCACCTCGAGCTACAGTGTGTTTTGTTTCCTGAACAACTGTAATTTTGCCCAAGGAAACAAACGGCATGGCCAAGTGACTCTTTGTAATGGGATAATTAGGAGTCTTCACTGGGACACCAACAGGTCTCCAGTATGGTCCAGTACAAGAAAATGTTTTAAAAAGTTGAAAAACAATTGATTACATTTCGATATCTGTTTCTTGTGTGTTTGTTTATGGAGACTTGCTGACATTTATTGCCCTTAATTTTTATTCCAATGAGATGAAAACCAAGCAGCACCACGATGGCCATTATTATGAGAGGCACATAATAAAGAATGGTATACACACATGCTCGATAAGCAGTTGCCTGTTGCAGGCATCAGCATGGCCTGTCCCACAGGCGAAGCAACCTTCTTGATCATGGGAAACCAGGGAAAGGCTGACTTCCCTGAAAACTGACCCTGGAGCATAGCAGCATAAACAGTGGTGGCTGGGAAAACATGGTCTGCAGCTAAGGAGCAAATGGGATGGCTCCTACTGAGCCACTGGCAGAAGACAGGATAGGGACAGAGCAGCCTTCAATAATTAAAAACCTTCTGACTGAAAGGAAGGTCACAACCTTTTCTATGCATCTCTGCTATTGTGGGAAAGAAGTCCTGGCAGGAAGTCTTAGGCTAGAAATGAGCAAAATGTTTGACCGGGAAACCTTCTCTGGGGAGGGTGCCTATGGAGCTTCTATACACACAGTAGGCACACGTATCAGGGTGGCACTCCAACAGATCAAGAAAGGCTCAGAATTTCATGATCAGAAAGAAATCTCCCACAAAACATTTTCTCATGTGATGGATTCCACTTTCAACCTCTCCTCACAGGGTAATTTTGGAAATTCTGGAGTGTTCCCAAAATGCTACTAAAACAATTTTTGCTTTCTGAAAAACAAATGCTCATACAACATTCTGAAACCAATATGTTTAAACATATATACTTTTAGGAGTGTGAGTATTTGTTTATATACATAAGCACACATAGGAATACCCAGGCATTTACTGAAGAGAGCAAAAGAATTTTCAAAAAATATAATCTTTAAATTTTCCAAAAAAATAATTAGCATTAATTAACAGTTTTACTACTGAAGTTTGTGCTTATAGTTTCATTCTGTCATGAAAGGTTAAGGTTAAGGTTATAGTCTTTGGTCACTCTATAAGAAAGGGGTCTGTAGAACTATGAATTTAAAAGGCAATATTCCTTATTTTACTGTAGTTCATTTATTATAGCCCTAGTCCATACCTTATAAAAATTAAGAGAATAACCACAATTGCAAGGATCAACATCTTTCGTGCTTAAGACCAACTCATCATTGGTTTTCCTATCAACATAGCACTGTGAAGCTGGGAATAAAAGATATGCCATTTTGTTTCAATTTCACATTTTTTCCCTCAAAATGACTTGCAGATTTTTTCCTCCATCAGAACTGTCACTGGAAAAAAAAAAAGTGTTAAATTATAATGCTCAACTCTTGCCATAATTCAGGAGTTACCAGGAAACATAAAAGAGGATTTAATCAATGGCAGTGACCCTCACTAATTCACAGTAACTCGCTGTTCAAGCATGCAGGCTCTCCAGGGAAAGCAGTAAAAGCTGTTCACAGACATGACAGAAAAGAGATTGTTGCTTCTTTTCTTTCTTTTTTTCTTCTTCTTTTTTTTTTTTTTTTTTTCTAATCCTTTTCATTTACACTATGTTTGCTTCCTTTCAGCTGTAGTTTGCAAAAGTTAATCAGTCCTTCCAGGCATATGAGGAAACTTGTGCTGTTAAAACCACACCACTGTGTGCTTGGATTGTGATCAGCCGTACTGTTACAAGGGGTGATTTTCATCACAGTCTGTAGCAATTTCCCCAGTGCTGCTAAGACAGGACCTTGTCTGAGAGGTAAAATGGTTTTAAAGGGGATAAAACTGCTTTTAAAAGAGGTAAAACCCCATGCCTTTAATAATCATGAGATATTGCTCTGCCTAGCACCTCCCTCTCCTCGTCTCTCTACCCCTTTTCCTTTGGCCCCCAAGGCATCTCCTGCCAGCTTGGCTTCTCTCCACTGCTCTTTGCTGTGGCCATCATGTAGTCCCACTCCTCACTGCACCAGTGAGGCTTTTGCTCACCACTCTGGGTGAAGCTTGCTGCTGTGGGCAGGAAGAAGGCAGAAAGAGCAAGTAAAACACCTCCTGCATCTCCAAGCACAGGTGGAGGTTGAGGTGCTATCTGGGACAGGATGACTCTGTCAAAGTGCAGCTTGAAGACGTAGGGGAGCCTTACAGCATTTCTTGCAGGTCATGTATTTGGTTAAGTGCTGTTGCAAGCATCTCTGGTATGGTGGCTGTGAAACCTTTACGTGTGCTATCCATCACAGAATGTCAAGGGCTGGGTAGCAAAGAAAAAAAGACAAATCCTGAGCAGAAACTAAGCATGGAAGCACCTCAAATATGGCATTGCTTGAATGAAAGGTGTGGTGCGAACCACTTTATATGTATTCTGGGAAAACTTTACATTTTAAGAGTCAATTAGGCATACAGAAAGGCATCCATGTTTAACCCCAGGCTTTTCACATTCCTCAGTCAGGACTTCTTTCTGCGGCCCACAGACCTCCCCTGGTTTGACAGACTTTTTAAGAAAGCAACAGGGGTGATAAACAGCAAGAGAAGGCTGTCACACTGTGATGAGCTCTCACAAGGCGGCGGAGTACTTGTGACAGCAAAAGCCCCACACTGTTAGGAGGGTTTAATAGGCAAAAACAGGCAAGGTGTTAGATGTCTGCTTATTAAGATTGGTTGAATATATACCATTTTGTTAGCAATTTTTTTTTCAGAAATGTACATCTGCTGGCCTGCATAATATCGTTACAGATAAGAAACACGCATTTCTATAGTATCTCTGCAAAAGACTCACTGATAATGTATAACTAGAGGCAACTTCTTTTTTCTGGACTTTGGCAAGTTTGGCAAAGCACAGCAATCTCCTTAGCCTTAGTGTTTGATTGCATAGTTAATCTGCATGGAAGCTCAACACATTGAACAAATTAAACAGGAAATCTGCAAAATATTATCACACAGCTACAAGCTTTCAGCTGAAATTCCATGAGTGGCTGTGTTTTTTATCTTTCTTTTCTTTTCCTAGGAAGGCACAAAGCTTTCTAAGAGTCTGAGCACAGGAATCTATTAGGCATGCTTACCAGTAGGCACATGTGCAGAGTTTGCTGCGCAAAATTGTGACCAACAGCTTGGGAAGTGGTAACTGAAGCCCCAAGAATATCACTCATTGCCTTGGACTCAGAGTTGCTTTTTTGTAGCATAATGCTTCAGGCAAAGCAGTAATGCAAGACGAATTCTATTATTTCTAAAAGGCTTCTCCCCTGGCATAGGAGATTGTAATCAAGCTCAGGTTTATCACAGACTAGGTCAGACTTTCTAAAGCTTTTGCTATAAGCTGCATAAGCTACACTTTTAAAAAGTATACTGCTCCTGCTCAGATAGCTAAAATATAAAGCAAAATGCTCTGTTGTTCTCTGTTGGTTTTAATCCTTCTATTATTCTCTCAGGCAACATTTGGCTTCTGAACACTTTTCAAAATCTGGCTATTTCCTTCCAGCATACTGAGTCTCCGTGCAGACTATCGACATGATAAAACAGTGCTGGTAATTATGGAGGATAATACCATACAACCAGCTCTCCAAAATACCAGAGTAACTGAACATGAGCTGAGAGACTGGAAAACCAAACAAACAAGTTAGCTGCTTAAATGGAAATTTTTCAGTTCTGAACTCTTGTGAAAATACTGCCAGATAAATTTCAGCTTCTGGGTCTTGGTATTACTTGAGTACTTATGTCTGTGTACAATAGCAAAAGGAAAAATGCAGACCTGACATTTGTTTTGACCACTATCTGTAAAACCAAGATCCACAGAATCTCATTCTTCCTAGTTATAGTAAAAGTACATTTTTTTCCCCATGAACTTTAGATATGTATGTGCCAAAAGAAAGGGGGATACCACAGGAATGGTTAGCAACATGGGCAGGAGCCAAGAAACAGAACAACAGGGAGGGATATAGCACTACAGCTGTATTCCTTGAATACTGAACCAGTGAGGAACCAGCAAATGTCATGCAAATCAGAGTAACTACTGCCTAGATCTAGTCACAAAACCAACTGCAACTCTTATTCCCCTGACCAGGTCTGCTCATCTCATGCTGTGGAGTGTTTTGAGTCTAAACTCAGTAAATCTGACAGGTTTAGGTATGAACTCTCACTTGATCCTTTCAAAGTAAAGGTGCACTAAAAAAACTATAGGTCTTTACCTGAAATATTTGCTTATTCATTGCGAGATGCTTTTAAGTACATGGCATGTCATACCAGTGTCCACAGATACTTGCCCTCTCTGAGCTTACATTAATCATTTTTCGTTTACCCTGTCAGAAGCCTAGTAAAAATTTCAAACAAGACTACCAATGGACCAACTCATTACATAACCTTGTGAAGGCAGGGTTTTCAACAGGACACTGAAAATGGACATATACAAGAAGTACTGGGCAAATGAAGAAGGTCTCACTACTACCCCCTCCACTCTACAAGTAAAAAGCCTCTCCAGTGGAGCCAGAAAAAGGAAGGTAGTGACAAACTGGCATGCCTAGAAGTATCATGTCCATGAGGGAAAGCCTGAAAGCAACCATTTATTCAGTGTAATAAGATAATGCCAGGCTGTCCAGCCTCTTGTAGTCACTCAAGATATCAGTTTCTGAGCTTAGGCCTCCTCAGAGACAGGTAACTGCATTCAAAGATAGCAAAATGTAGGTTTCACAAGAGAAGCTGGGTGTGAGCAAGCGTCTAACCTAAAGATTATGATTTAAAGGTCAATAGTTAATTTGTTTATTGATAATCTTTTCTGCAGGAACACACTGCCTGATTACATTAAATACTCTCTCCTCTGTTCTACAATGCTTCAGCTGACTCCAACTGGCTGCATCCCTTATCAACTTTGATGATCCTGTTAGACAATGATCATACAGACTGAAAATGTGGGGACAGCGTAAAATATAGTTGATATCCAATAAGCGATTCAAGGACAGCTGCTCATAAAGTCGATACAAAAATCTGTAGGTCCATATTTTACATACCTAAGTGCAT
The DNA here is from genome assembly GCA_024733675.1 of Psilopsiagon aymara. Classification (NCBI taxonomy): domain Eukaryota; kingdom Metazoa; phylum Chordata; class Aves; order Psittaciformes; family Psittacidae; genus Psilopsiagon; species Psilopsiagon aymara. Next base: position 51,694 of record JANRGW010033602.1, read on the forward strand.
AAAGGTAGAATCCAGAATCTTTATTTGAGCATTAAAATTAAAGCAATCCAATGCACAGAAATGCTATGCAGGCATAAATCCCATGGACTTCAAGGGGACTTGCAAGTACTGAATGATTTTTTTTTACATGAAGCCAGTTTCGATTTAGGAGCTTAATTTCAAGGCTGCACATTAAAAAAGTTTGCCTTAAGTTGTGTGCGTTGAAGTCAGATGAGGGCAGGAAGCGTGGCTTGCTCTATCATACATATGTTTTTCTCTTCTTGGCTCTCCAGCCTAAGAACAAAGCTTTCATCACCATTAGCTTTCATGACTAACCTCTACCTTTACTTGAAAAAAGGCCCACAGTAAATTGCCAGAGATCAGTGCAGCTGGGACAGCCACCTGAAAAGCAAAGGCTGTGATCGCACTGTTAACTTGGCTGGATCTCAGGCTATGCCTCATGTCTAGGCTTGGAAGGTTCACCAGATCTCTGATCTGAGAGGCACACAAAACTTTGACTTTGGGTCTCAGCTGTGGTGCATACGTGGCCACGTTGGTGTGTTCTAGGATCATGCTGGGAAGAATAAAAACAAATGGATAAAAATAAGGCAAGGAAGGAAAGACGTGCAATGCAACAATATTTTCCTTTAAGATAATTTCAGAGGTTATTACTATGCTGATGAATATCTACTTTTTTGTTATCTCCTTTTCTTCTGTTTTTGGTAGAATTGACTTTTTTTTGGTTTTTGTTTTTTTTTTTTTTTAACACCTTTAGAGATTTAACCTTTCAATCAACTCAAAAGTGATGCAATCAACCCCTTCTCTCATTCTCACATTTATCATTTTCTGGCACACTTCTATATTTGCTATCATCAGAAAATACAAAGGCTTCTGTGTGCTGGATCCTGTAAGCTCTTCCAATCCCATGCACTGCCTTGTATTTTATAACTCCTGTTTCAATCTCTTCTCTCTCAGCTGCTTCTCCACCCTCTCATCATGCTTTCCTTTAATACTGTTCCAACAAAGCTGAGATGCTCACATACAAACAACATAAATGATTGCTTTCCCTTGATCCTAATCATAGAGAGGGCCTATGGATTACACTGTTTTCTTGGCTTTGTAGCATTTTCTGTTTGTGCAGTAGTTCCATCTCACAGAGAAAAGTGGCAGACCATACTTCTCAAGATCTTATTCATTCCCTTGAGGCTGCAGGAGACTTAAGATCAAGAATGACAACACACATCCAGTGATGCTGACAGGACACTTCTAGGTGCCTGATTAGTGCCCTTCCTAATTAAGCATGCCAAATTGTGCCTGGTTTCAGGGAGAGCCCAGTCATATATGCATAGAAGCAACAGCCTGCCACATTAGCTCATGATGCAGAATTCAAATAACACCATACAAGGTGATAGTCATAGGATTCACACAAATTTCCCCAGCATTAAAACAATTCTCCATGCTGAACAAGAAAACCAGAAGGACCTGCTACCCAAATAGATGCCTTATTAACAAATGATACAATATAGTCCTATAGCAGGTGAAATTCAGTGGAAGTGGTGGTCAGAAGGTGATTCCTACACAGTGGGATGCGGGGTACCTCAGTAGGTGACCACTAACCACCTCATTCTGCATAGTTTCACAGAGGTGGAGTCACTGCCACCACCACCAATGACACCTGAGTAATCTGAGTTTGGGGATATAATCACTGGAAAGAATAATTAGTGAGTACACAGAAAGACATAAAATGAGATATACCAGGAAAACTGCCTCCCCAAAAATCTCAAACTCTCTCTCTCTCACAAGGCTGACAGAGAGGCTACCATTTTCACAAAACAGATGAGAAAATTTCTGAGCATCCCCAGGCATAATTGGCAATTAAGGGGGATCATTTGTCCGGTAATGCTCCTCCCCACAATGAACCACTCATCCACGTTGATATTTGTGGGGTAGGAAGATGGAAAACCTGAACTGAAACCTGCTGATGGCTTGTTTGATATGAACAGAAACAGAATCAAAATGTATCAATGAATGGGCCCACTGTAGGAGAGGATCTGGTTAGAGACCATCTTTCGAACCCGAACACACACAAGTCCATGGGACCTGATGAAATCCATCTGCAGGTCCTGAAGGAGCTGGTGAATGAATTTGCTAAGCCACTGTCCATCATATTTGAAAAATCATGGCAGTCAGGTGAAGTTCCTGATGACTGGAAAAAGGGAAAT
>JANRGW010033603.1:0-98655 GCA_024733675.1 Psilopsiagon aymara
GTCACAGCAGAGCCACCAACACAGCCCTGTCTCCCTTGGGGCACCCCGCAGGGTGTGCGGGTGCCCCTGCTCCCTCCCTGGCTATTTTTGGCAGGCCATGTGCTGCCGGTGGGGGCAGTTATTCCAGGCATGAGGAGACGTCAGAGGAGGTTGTTCCAGGGCTGTGGTGCTGCCTTTAGTCCTGGCACCCTCCTCTCTGGGTGGGAATGCCAGGCTTTGCTGCTATGGGTTGCACTGGGGGGTTTCACCCCTCTGCTGAACTCACAGGGGCTCTGCACAGCAGAGAACCAGTGCTGGAGACAAAGTGCTAATGCAATGGAGCAAAACACCCTGTAATGGTGCTGAGCACTAATGCAACAGGGGAAAAGCACCACGCCATAGGGACAAAGTGTTAGCGCAACAGTGGCAAAGAACCATGCAATGGGGACAGAGACCCTTGTAATAAGGGCAAAGTTCTGTCAGTGGGGACAAGGCCTTTTCCAGGGTCATGGCCCATCCCCTTGCACCTGTGAACTGATGAAAGGAAGGGGGCAAAATGGGTTAGGAGGAAGGAAAAGGGTGTTATTTCTGCTGGCTTGGGTGGGACCTGCCTCCATCTGAGACCCAAACCGTGACCACAGTTGGGCCACGACCGTGCTGTGCCCAAGGCACGCAGGCACCCATGGCTCTGCCTGGCACCAGCACTAGCCCTGGGCTGGAAATTACCCCCATGGACAGGGGAGCCAAAGGGAGATGTGCGTTTCACCACTGCGTGGGCAGCATGACTGCCCACATCCCTCCATCCCCTTGTCTTAACTCCAGCACTATCTCTCAGCCCTTCAGCTCCTCAGACCATGCCAAAAGCTGGCACAAACTCCAGTCACTCAGCAGCTCACCACAAGCCAGCAGCTAACCCTCAGTAAGGGCCATTCCCAGAGGAACAGCTGGGATGAGCATGGTTCACCGGCTGCCCGAGCTCTTTGTTTTCCAGGGAAACAGCCACCAGGGATGGGGAAAAGACCCCGGCTGCCCCAAGGCACCACGGAGCCACCAGCTGGGGTTTTCCTAGTCAAAGCCCCCTTCCCACCCAGCACTGCTCATGGAGCAATTAGCTGCCGGCTGGGCTGGCCAGGAGCCGCTCCCAGTGTGACTTGGTGATCCATAGCTGGGGCATCCATCAGTCGGGGAAACACAGTCGATTTCTGTCCTTTCTTTTGTCTCCCATTGCAATGCCAGTGCTGGGGACAGAGCCTCACCCCCTCATGTTGCAGCTCGCAGGCATCTGTCCTGCGCTGGCTGATGTTAAAAACACCATAACTGAGGAATAAAAGAATGAAAAATAAAACAAGGAATAAAATAATATTATAAAAACAACAATAAATGGTGTTTTGGAGGTGCAGCCTTTCTGTGCCCTTTGCAAACAGCCACACTGCCAAAGCAAAGCCTTGGGGTGGGCACTGCCCCAGCACCCCATCCTTGGGCATCCTTGGGATGCAGCCTTGCAACAAAGAGCTTTGTAAGCCCCTATGAGACTGTATGTAATGGGGGGCAGTGGGATGCCAAAGCCTCCTCATGCCATTCCTGCTGAAGGCAGGGTTGGAAAATGAAGAGCTGGGGTTTAGCTGAGCCCCCAGCACAGGCTGATGTCCCTGCAGGGAGCAGGGACCCCTGGGGAGGGTCCCTATGGCCCCTTCAGCATCGCTACTCCCGGCGCCTTCCCGGTGCTCCCCATGGCAGCGCTTCCACTTCATCCGCCTGGGTTACGTTTTCCTGGCTTAAGGAAAACAGACTTGATTTTTAGAGGGGGGGGAGGTAAATATTTTCCCACTTCCTTTCGGAGCTGGAAAAGCCTGCGAGGCCCATCTCCAGGGAGACTCTGTAAACAAGGCAGAGGGGGAAGGACGGGGGGGCCGCTCCATATGCTGCACCAGCTTTCGGCCCCAGCTTGCCATCAGATGTCTAACACAACAGGAAGCAATAAAACAGTTATTCCCAGCCGGCACCTTCCAGCACGGCCGTGCCGAGAAGCCTGCCTCTGCTTCCACCCTCCTCGCTCTGAACCCTGCTTAATAACAGGGCTCCCCTAACACCAGCGTGATTGTGCTCGCATGTTATCTGAGCTCGCAGCAGAGATGCCCAGCTCTGCTGCAGCAGGGCATGGTGCCACGGCTGTGATTCCAGCATGGAGATAACCCTGCTGTGATTCCCATGTCCTTCCACTGGTGGCTGTTACCTCTGGGTGTCCCAGCCGGTGAGGGGCACATGGGAAGAGCACCATGGCCAATGCACCCTGGCCAACGGAGTTCCCAGCGTTCGAGCACTGCTACCATTTTAAAGCAATCCATTTAAAACCAGCAGCCCTGGCTGCTCCAGCTATTTGGAAAGCAAGGAGAAGGATGATGGTGCATAGATCATGAAGCTGTGGCGTTCACCCCACACCACGCATCCTTGGCCAATAATTCCTGCTGTGTGGCCATAACTCCCGGCTGAACAGACATTCAGCCTTGGTTTAAAAGCATCAAGTGATGGAGCTCCACCGCTACCCCCTGCCTGCTTACAGTGGATAATTAGAGCTGCTCTTCCAAAAATAAATACCAATCGATCCCTATGGGCGGGCTGCTGAGGCTCCTGTCTCCAGACATCCAAACCCCATCAATGTTATCCCTCTTTTTCTCCATGTGGGCTATGTCCACGCGCCGACCTGACGCAATGGACCCTGTTTATTGGCCGCATTTCCTGGGTACACCCTGAACTCACAATAACCTGCAGGGCCGGGTGCGCTCCTCCGGCACTGGCTCCGTGCATGTTTGTGTTTGTGAAGCTCCCTTCCTGCCGGTGGGGAGGCTCGCTCGCATCCTGCACGCCAGGAGCTGGCTCCGCTTCACTCCGCTCCGCACGAACCCCATCGATCCCACTCTTCCATTTGCACACACGGTGGTGGCTCCGGAGACCCATTGCTGGACCGGAGCGATGAGGTTCACAGCTGGAGATCTTTAGAGAAGGAATGGGTTTACGTTTATAGCACTGCAGTGGTTGCTGCTGCATCGCATCGCCCCGCTCCTCCTGCACACAGACACACATGGATGGGGCACCAGAGCAGTCAGCATCCTCCGCATGGTGTGGGGCTGGAGCTGGATGTGGCCCCCCGCCTTTGGGAGCAGATGGGGTGTGTGCTGCATCTGCAGATCAAGACAGATTGGTTGTATCCTGGCAGTGATTTCTCTCCCGTCTCATCTGCCCACGGCAAAACCTGAACTTGTGACCCAGATGTGAGCAGCCTGTTATCTAATTAGCCAGCCGGGCTTCCCCAGGAGCCTGTTATTACCATATGGACCTCAACAACCCCCCGAAACCCAGCCTAGGTCTCTGAGATGGGGTGGAAGCTTCGCAGGTTGAATGGGTATAAAAATCACAGATTTTCCTGTAATCCTTTTCCTATCAGTCAATACTAATTAAAATTGCTCCCCATAATCAGATTTAGAACAGCGAGGGGGGCGAGGGGTCACTGAAATCCTTTCGAGTCACCCAGGAACAAAAGGGGCTTTAAATCAAATTAGCAAAAATCCCCCACCCCTCCCTGCCTCTGACAAAAGGCAGGGACCCAGCAAGGGCCAGGCTGTGCTCTGAAACCAGCCGAAAACGGGGCTGAGCACAGAGGATCTGTGCTCTGGGAGGCTGCCTGGGCTTGAGTCCTTCTGCTCCTATGGTCCTTCCTCTGCTGGGAGCCTTTCGCCTGGCCTGTGTGATGCTGGTGTCCGCTGGCAGCTGGGATGCTGGCTCCAGCAAGCAGGGACAGAGGTCCTGCCCTTCCCGGTGCTGTGAGACATCACTGCCTTTAGCTGCTGTAATGGGTTTCTAAAATTAGCCGCACGCTCTGCCCTTGGACTCGGGCAGGACTTTTCTCACTTGTTTAATATCAAAAGTGGAAGGAAAAAAGGAAAAGAAGCACAAAAGCACCTGGTCAATGCATGGCTAAGTTTACTTTATCACTTGTCCCACAGAACTCAGCATCTATTTTAAGTCATTTACGAGCAGTACAAGTGTGCATAGCTGCAGAAGTTTTGCAATTCCAAGACACCACACACAGCTTCTAAAAAAGGCAAGATTAACCTTCCCAACAAAGCCTCACCAAGCATCCCACCCTTCCCTGGATCACGTTTCCCAGTTATGGATTTCAGACAGCAAAAGCTCATCTCCTCCACATCTGAAGTTGTGCTTATGGAGAGGCCCCCAGCATACAGCAGCATAACCCCCTTGCTGGCATCTCACCCCATGGTGCCTTCCTTCTGGATGCGCTTGGTCTCCCCTGTGCCAAGTGGGACAGATGCCGGTTGGTCCCTTGGGATTTATCCCTTCAGTCTGTGAGTATTTTACATTTTGCTGTGGGCCACAGCTCCTATGCAGAAAGCTGGGCTGCCCAGGGCAGATGTGAAGCCCATGGCTGCCCGCACGCTCCATGCGAGGCCCTGGCTTCCCAGCAGCGTGAATGTGAATAGATCTGAATCGGGAATGACACATTAATTGGAAACAACCCTGTTCTGCTGTCTTCAGAGGGGAGCTTTAATTGAGGACCACTCTAACACGCTAGGATCTTCCTGCACCACGTGGTCACAGCAAGCCGAGGGGGTGCTGGGACCTGCTCTTTATAATCAGAGTCTCTCCTATCACCTGTTTCCCCAAATCAATCCAAATTAGCAGCCAAGTGTTCATCACCCACCACCAGCAATTGCTTCTTTTGACTTGTGGTTCCCTAAGAGGGTCAGATGTAAAGCAGATCAACAATGGGGCAAGCCCCATGTGAGGAAGATTAGGTGAAGCTGTTGCATCCAGAAGAGCAACCAATACTCAGCAGAAACACCTCAGCAAGGAGAGCATCTGGAGCATCCCTGTGAGATCAGTCCTGACCACCAGCACCTCCCTTCTTGCCCATTAAGTCCCATTAGGTCCCAATTAGCCAGGTTGCTTTCAAGCCATGGGCTGGTACTCAGCAGCCTGGCACAAGGCACTGCAGAAGGTCCTGAAGAGCCCTTGAGATGCAGCACAGGACCAAGCAACAGCTTCTCTGGACTCAAGAGGCTGTGAGGAGGCAACATGCTGAGCAACCCCATCTTTGGGGATGGCTGATGTCTACCTGCTGCTTTGTCAGAGCCTGGCAGGGCTGCTTTCCTTCTGGTACCTCAGTAAACCAGAGCAAACTGAGACTTCCCAAACATCACAACACTTGAAAATGCAAGTTCAGGGGGTTGGATTTCCTGCCCCCACCCCCCAGTTTCTGGCTAAATTAAGTTCACTCAGAGTTGCACCGGACTCAGAACAGGATGGGAAGAGAGACTGCATCCAAGAGGTATCTCTTGCGTTTCCCATGTATTTTGGTAAAGACTGAGCTCTCTGGGACATCAGGAGGACAGGGGCATTGCTGCAGCCTCCTCTGGGAGGAAGGGCTGGAAACACCATGTCCCACAGAACAACTCTGTTAGCTGAGGCTTTTGATTCCCAAGGGAGGGAGCAGGGGAGGATCAATGCCTCCATCCAATGAAGCAGAAAGCAAAGCTATAGCAAAAAGGCTGGCAGGGAGCGAAGGGACAGATCCTGCTGTGGGGTGAAAGGGGGGCTGGCACCAGTGGGGTTTTCTCCAGCTGTCACTGCCACATGTCACCCTCATCCCCGTCCTTGTGGAACCTGTGGATGTGGTCGGCGTACCTGGGGAAAGGACAGAGCGTGTTAACTCATAGCATGGTCTGAAGCGCTTCGGTGGCTGAGCACTGCTGGTGATAAATAGCATCACACTTGGCTCCAGCCGTGGGCAGCAGCACCTGGGAGCTACTCAGGGCAACTGGAGCCTGGGCACGGATCTGATCCTGGTCTCCACATTTGTCTTCCTCACTGGGCAAGAACTCACTGGAGGGGATTTGGAAACCACATGGCTGAAGACGCGCGGTTGCTCTGCCCCATGCACTTTTTCTCCCCCTTCATCCTCATTGGATTAAGGGTTTAATACCCAATGAACTGCCCTCATTTCCAGGACTGAGGTGCACTGAATGGTGCCCAAAGTATCTGCTGCAAACCACTATGCTCTGCCCACCAAACCCTGCAGATGATGCTCCCAGGACCAGGCTGCCCCAGCCTGTCCCCACACTCACTTCTTAGCGCAGTAGGCAGCACAGTCCCTCCCCACGCTCTCGCTCCAGGCTGTTTTGTAGAGCACCTGCATAGTAAGAAACACAACGAATGAGCTCTGCTCTCCCCTGCCCGCCTCTGCCTGCCCTTGCAGCAGCTCTGTCACCAATGCACCGTCCCATTCCATCCCATCCCTGGTATCCCATCCCCATGGCTATGAGCAAGATCCCTGCTGAAGCGTTTGTAGATGCCTTGTCTGCATCAAGCAGAGACCTAAAGCAGTGCTCTGGGTGAAACTGGTTTTGCAGCCTTCCATTAAGCAGCATGGAGAAACCCCAGCGTGTGTTCCAAGGGGATGCCCTCAGGACAGTCAGGGTGACCTTTTCCATGGGTTATTTTCGCCGCTGTGGTTTGGGGTAAGGCAGGAGTGCTCAAGGCTGCACACGGATGGAGATGTGGGTTTGGGATAGGCTTAAGGAAGTCATTGCTCGGTTTGCCTTCTTTTTCCCTTTGTGCCACCCTGTTTCCATTTCAAAGCTGTGGTCTGAGGAAGTGGGGGGCATTTGGGAAGACGGAAAAGCCCCCTCATCGCAGGCTGATGCATTCAAGCCTTGGGGATTTGTAAGCCATGGTTATCCTATCACCAGGGAAGCACTGTAACTGCACCAGCAGCCGCCAGCCGGGCTCAAGTGAGGGCTAATAGCAATCACAACAGGCAGAAGGCAGCGGCTGGGCAGGGGTAAAGGCTGCCCTGCCTCTGGAATTAGGGCAAAGACATTGCTCCTGCTGCAGGGCTGGGTGCTGGCTTTCAGGCCCTCCTGTGTTACATGAAGTAAGATCATTCCAGCCATCTAATATTTATAAATCTCACCTTTTCATTTTTATAGGTTAGAGCTTTAAAGTTTAATGACGTTTAACTTCTTATTTTCTTGGCTCCTTTCCTCAAAATAACACCAAATCAGTTTTACTTTGAGAACAGGAGTGAAATATTTTTGACTTGTCTTTCATCTCGTTGCATCATTCAATTATTTATGATTTGTTTGGGGTTTGTCGGGGTTTTTATTATGTTTCTCCCTGAAATGATAAACAAACTCCCGGCAACTGTGGAAGGAGATGGAGGGAGTTTGCACCATGACCATCTCCAGGGGAGTCGGGCTGGCTCAAGCCTCTGTTCCTATCCAAACCTCTACTTCCAGCCCTAATGTACAGGGGAGGAAACATGAAAACTAGGGACAAACAAACAGAGCCACAGGGCAAGGAAGAAACATGGGGAGAACCAGAGCTTGCGCAGCAGAATGCAGAGCCAGAGCCCATCACCTGGGCAGGCAATGAACGTGCTCGAGCTCCGCCATGCAGGCGGTTAAGGGCAGTACCCAGAAACAGGGAGGTGGAATTGCACATGGTCTAGAAACAGGCACTGTGGAGCGGTGGGTGGTGTATTTATTCCTAACATTACCTATGGCATGTGCATCACAGGAATCAATCAGGGCTGGGCTGTGCTGCCGGTGGAGCACAGGGCTCGACGCTGGGGAACCAGACCTGCATGCAAATCTGCTAAACCCTGTGTGAGCTCCCAGCACGCTGACACCAGGACCTGTTTCCAGGCATGACACGAAGCCACAAACAGCTTCCATCTCCTGCTCTCAGGTGTGCCTATGCCCACTCGAGGGTGCCCATTCCCTCCCTGTGGGGCCAAGGGGGATATTTACTGACATGTCCATGCCCCTGTGCTGCTCATGCTCACCAGAGCCAGAGATACACCAGCTGCAATGCACTTCCTTGGCATAACAGCTTAAAAAGGAAAACATTCCACTCGATGGGATGCTTGTTGACATTTTATTGAGGCGCCCACCCCACTGAGTGCTGTGGCCCCCCACTTACCAGGAAGACAAGGCAGTGCAGGAATAGAGTGTAGAAGAAGGCAATGGTACGAGCGGTCTTGTTGGACAGGATAAGCCGCCCCTGCAGCAAGAGCAGAATGGGAAAATCCCATTTTAATGCAGGTCAGTGGAAACCAGCGCTTCCCATGCACAGGCTCAGAGAGACCCTGGCCAGGACTGGGGCTCTGTTTCTGCAGGACCCTATGTAAACACACAGGCGAGGTGGGATGCTTTGCCATCTGTGCCCATCTCCAAGGACGGTGACTGCCATAATTGCCTATTCCCTGCATCCCAAAATGCCCAAACAAAGGTAAATTCAGGGCTGTCAACTGCTGGGTGTCACTGACTCAACTCTCTTGGGGGTCATTTTGAGCCCCTTGTGCCCCAAGTCTCTCCACTGGCTCTATTCGCTCCCAGCCCTGACCCGGTGCCTGCTGCAGCTCAGCGCCACTCCGCAGAGAGGCCCCAGCAGTAATTAAGTCTCACACATCGTTAATTCATGAGCTCGAGGAAGTTGTGCTTTGCAGTGTCCCCTCGCTGCCTCCTCAGCAGGAACACTGAGCAAACACTGCACCGGTGTTTGCAAGCACAGCCCTGCCTGTGCCCCAGCTCCAGGGCAGGAACCCAGCAACAGCCTGCCCGAGGATGCTGTGAATGCTCCATCGCTGGCGGTATTCAAGGCCAGGTTGGACAGAGCCTTGGGTGGCATGGTTTAGTGGGAGGTGTCCCATGCCAGGAGGTTGGAACTGGATGACCTTAAGGTCCTTTCCAACCCTAACTATTCTATGATTCTATGAATGACTTAAAGGATGATTCCGTAGCCAGAGTGATGGTGCAGACTTCCAAGCATCTCGACACATTTTAGGGGTGACCACTCTGCACTCGTCCATCTCCTGCCTTCCCTCCTGTCAACCTCCAGCCAGCTCAGCCTATAGCAACCACAGTCCCATTCCATACCTCTGGATCCAGTGGCAGCAAAGAGCTGGTAAAGTGGGATTAAAGGCTCTGTATAGTGTGGAGCCCCAGCTGTGGCAGTAGCAGCTTGCAGAGAGCCATGTGCACCTGCTGCCAGGCTGCAGTGATGGCTGAGCACCTTGGAAAAGGTCAGCCCTCAAGAATGCAGACACTGCTGAGCTGCTGATCTGAGGGGAGCTGGCGCCAGACCCGGGCTGCTCTCCCTTGCACTGCTAGAGGAGGCTCATGGCTGGGCCTGGTGGTCCCAGGGGTCCCAATGGGAAAACCTTCATGTCCATCCCTTCAAAAGAGTAACCACAGCCTAGAAAAGCAGCTTGTGAAGGACAGCTCCCACCTTCCTACATGGCAACTTTTCATTCCTCTGTAAAAACCAGGGATTCATTATGGACATAAGCACATTCCCCAGCCAGCACATGGGCTTTCCAAAGCTGGCATTAAAACCCACAGAGCTCCCACCAAACCCATTCTGGGCTGAAATCTTCTCTGCTATTCACGGCCACAGTGGAGGCTGCTGTAACAAACAAGATTATGTTCTTAAATATTCCCAAGGAATAACTCCCCATAGTCCGTTCCTTTGTAAATGCCTTTCATGAATTCTCGGGGGGGCTGGCACGCCACCCAATCCATATTCATGTTGGCATTTGCTTGATTTTTATGCAAATGCCGACTTTGCCTTTATTACAAGACATTTCTGCATTTTGTGGCTGGTACAGAGCACTGGTCCCACATTAACCTCTGTTGCGCTGGATAGCCGGGGGTCAGCTCTGCCAGTACCTGCTGCTCATGTCCCACATTCAAATGTTAAGCCAGATTTCCTCAATAACCACATTTTTCGCTCAGAAAGTGGCAGCCACCACTGAGAGGTAACCAGAACCCACGGCAGCAGCAGGAGGGATGCAGATCAGGGCCAGGAGAGGACCCTCTGTGCTGCAGGCACCAGCAGCTCCCCAGTGTTTTCCCTGAGGCCCTTCTGGAAGGAAGAACCATAGCAGGAAGGGTCAAGGCTCAGCAAGAGGTTTTTATGGAGGATGTGATAAGGACCCCCGGATGCTCGAGGATGCTGGGCAGTGCTTCCCACAGCCCATTGCATCCCACTCCCAGCACTGCCCCAGGGAAGCTGTGGGCACTGCCTGGGGGGGATGGTGATTCACAATGATCCTCTGAGACACAAACTGCCCCTGAGCTCCTGAGCTGTGCCCTGGCACTGCAGTGACCTGGGCTGTGGCATTGCTGGCTGCTTGGGGCTGGGTCACCTACTCCAGGCAGGACCCCCTGGGATGCTGTGGGGTGGAGTGGGGGAAAGGGGAAGGAAAGAGGAAAGTGATCTCTCCTAAAGCAAGCCCCATCATGATCTACATCCCTCCTGGGGCCAAGCCCAGCAGTGGCGTTCCCTGTTCTTCAATGCTCCCAAACCACCCTCTCGGACATGGCTCACTCACCATGCTCAGTGTGGCTTTATCCCAGGGACTGAGGCTCAGGTACTTCCGCTGGCGTTCCTGCAAGGAAAAGGCACAAGAAGCTGATTTTGAGGCTCAAAGGGTTGATTTGGGGTGTGCAAATCAGGAAAGGAACCTTTGCCCCAGGCTGCTCCCAGTGCCCCATACACACAGACACAGGGACCGTTGTGTGTGTACAGTGAGCAAAACCAGACACTGAGCAGAACAACCCGCTCCTCGACTGCACTGCGTGGCAAACCCTCTTACCTGCCTACACTGGGCAAAGCCATGCTCTGTGATGCTGAATGCCCCTACTGCAGGAGGCAACGGAGGGGCTGGTGTGGAGGGAAGGTGCTGGGGCGGTCATACCTTCCTGCTGAAGGAGGAGAAGGGGTCCAGGCGCTCTTCATACTGGGAGGAGTAGCGCTGCTCAGTGTCATCCCTGCTGCCACCCTGCAGGGGCAAAGACAAGGTGAGATCTGCAGGTACCAGTGCTGGTGTGGCTGCTGGTACCTATCCCCTCAGTGCAAGCAGTGTATGGACACCCAGCACAGGGCCAGAGCCCCCCTGGCTCCCCATAGCAGTTCATTTGGAAGCAGTAACCTGCAGAGGATGAAGCAGCACAGCCCAAAGCTGACCCATGGGGCAGACAGCATCTGCCCCTTCAAAGAGAAGCACAAGCAGAGCTATTTAACAGTCCTTTCTTCCATGGGATTCCATTCACGTCTCCCTACTTTTTGTCCTTTCCATGAGATACTACTCATTGTGTCACCACAGAGAACTACCTGGAAACACCTGGGCTAGGGCAAATCCCTCTCTGAATTCCTCTGCTGCTGGACCAGGTAGGAGGGAGACAATGGTTTAGGAGGTGGAAACCATTGTTTAAGCAAACAGCTGCTGTTAGCTGGGCAAAGGGAAAGGAGAATGAGGAAAACTCCTTGAAAGAAGTGAGGGATTTAGGTCGGTTCAGACAGGCTGAGCTCTAAACTTCTCCTGGGACAGACGAGGAACAGCAGCAGGGAGCCCTGACCTCATGCAGCCTCCACATCCCTGCTCCTCCTTTCTCCAGCACTGCCTCTGCAGGTCATGAGTACTACAGATTCCACATCATTCCTACAAAAAACCAGCTTGGAAAAAGCAATGTGGTGTCACCAACCACGGTGCCAGCCTGGTGCAAGCCTTGGCTCCCAGCTACACGGGCTGCAGGCCCCCACTGAAGGGCCTCGGTGCCAAACCCCATCTCCCCCAGCACTGTGCCTCCTCCAGCTCTGCCCCAGCAGCGCGGTGATGCCTGACATTTACCGAGGTCCCTCTGGCCCCGTTCCTATGTGCTGCAGGTTGTCCTGCCCGGCACGGCAGCAGCGCGGCCGCCGTCACCACGGGTAAACCCGGCCGCACGCAGACCTTTAGCAAATATGCCCTTATGCGCCGCAATCCGATCCACGGGTCAGCAGGAGCCAGCAATGAGAGCAGCTCCCGCTTTAGGGGCCATGGATTCCCTACGGCCTGGCCTGATGGAATGATCTTTGATGGGTATTTTTAACGCATCACATGCCCGCTGAGGTGAGAATTATGCAATTCCCCCCGTGCTGCCGCGGCGGTGGCGAAGGCTTTTGCTCTTTAGCTCATGTGAATGGCATTCAGGGGTTGCCTTGTGGCAGCTGATAAACACGGGGATGATCTGCAGGAGAAACAGGCAAAAATGTCACAGGGGCTGACCCTGTGCCATCACAGACACAGATACAAGGACCAAATAAGGTCCTTTGCTGCTGCAGGAGTTTCCTGTCCCCTATTCAAATATCCATCGATAAAACAGACTCAGCCAGCATGGAAGGGCAGCAGCTCCGGGGGGATCCAGGGCAGGCAGAGCAAGGAGAGAGCATTGAAACCAATGTCCCAGCCCCTCCTGTTGTCACTTTGGCAGTTATAAGGAAAGCCCGAGGTCACAGTGGCCCAGCTCCCACCAAGGAAGTGGTTGCAACTGTGAGCTCCTCAGGTGGGAAACCCCCAGGAATGGGCAGGTATGAAACCCGGAGGGACACAGCACAAGCAGAGCAGGCTGCAGCAAAACCCGGCCCCTTCCCAGCCGCCTCCTGGTGTTACTGGGGTTGTTTTGGTTTGGGTGGGTTTCTGCCCACGGGAGTGGGAAGCTGAGCAGCAATCTCCGCTGGCCACAAGAACCTCAGGGTGGTGGGAATGAGCATAGCAATGACAGGAGGAATCATTTTCCAGGCTCTGACTCTAGGGATTTGTTACAGAAGGTCCTCATTTAACCACTTGCTGCCTGGTCAGCCAGAAGCATCAAGCACTTGTCTTTTATAACCGCATCTGATGCTGGAGCATCACGCTGCTGGCAGTGAGCATCAAGGGGATATGTAGTAGCTCTTCCATGGGGTGGAATGGGACATCTTTGATGCCATTATTCTGGCATCAAAGATGTCAGACACCCTCCCGCACAGTTATAAACTGGCAGAGAGGTTGGGTACCTGCTCCTCGAGACAGCACTGAGCCCTTTTGCACCCCTATTAGCTCCGATTGTCTAACTTCCATGCAAGGTGCACGTGGGTGATGTGTGGTTTCCCCACTGATCCTGCACACACGGGGCAATGGTCTGTGCTTGGGGTGTGACTGTGAGTGCGAACCCGCACAGGCAGACAGGCAGACACTCACCCGGCCAGGGTAGCTCTGCAGGAACTTGATCTTCTCATAGAGCTTGATGTTGTCAGCTCTCAGGTTGTCCAGCTCGCCCTGCAGGGCATGCACCGTGTGCTGCATCATGCGGTTCTCCTGCATGGGGGGAGCAAGGGGGCCGTCAGCAGCGAGGCCAGGGCTGGTTTGGTGCATCCGGCCAGGTTCAGACCCCTCTCAGTGATTAAAGCCCTCAGACTTTGAATTAAAATTGCTCCCAAATTGTCCCATCTGCTCCCAAACAGGGCCCCCAGTCCTGAACCACTGACAAACCTTATCCCTCTGTGGCTGAAGAAGGGCAGCAAAGGTGTCTGCGGGTGGCTGAGGTGCAACACCAATCTGCTGGCTTTGAAGGGCTTATTTTGAGCTGAACTTCAATTTGTGGTGCTACCAGGTTTTTACCCCAAACCACATTCCCTATCTGCCTTTTATCCAGCGCCCCCAAACGCAGTGCCAGTCGGCCAAGCACAGCGAGGTGACAAGGATTTGGAGCCGCCCTAGAATTGGAGCATCACCAATGGGCTGGGGGAGGTTTCGGATCATTCTCTTGCTTGCAGGGTGCTGATCCTAAGCTCCCTGCAGGTCACTAAAGCAGCCAGCCCCAGAGCATGGCCCTGCAGCCCCGCCACCACCCTCCGCACCCAACGTACCCCCTCCAGCTCCTGGTTCCTGGCCCGGAAGCGTTCCCTCTGGCTGGAGATGATGGAGAGGAGCGAGTCCACCTGCCCCCCGGGGAATGCGGTGCCAGGGGACGGTGGGGGACCTGCGGACAACGCTTGGCATGAGATGACCCAGTAGATGCTCACCGTCCGCCCCGGGGTGTGCTCGAGGTCCTCCCTCTGACACCGGGGCGGATAATCTCCCATGCAAGGGTGGATTCCCATGTTGGTGGCACTGTTCCGGAGGGCACCATGTGTAGGTGATGCCCAGCACCAGATTTCTGTCCTGCACTTTGCTGTTGCAGCACGGCCTAGTTCTGATGGTTTGGTTTTCATTTTTGGGGGGACGTATCCTGGGAATGGACAGGTTCACTCCCCAGGGAAGACCCATTGTGTTTGGTACAACCTGTGGCTGCCTTCCCATGACCCCAATCCCTCCTGTCCCTGCCCTGTAGCTTCTGCAGCAGCTGTAGCCCTAAGAAGAGTCCCAGCACCACAACCAGCCCCTCCTTCACATTCTCTTCTCTTCCATGTCCCTCCTTGCAAAACAGTCACCCCCATCGTACTTTCTCCTCTTTCAGCCATCCCAGCAGGGCAGGGGCTGCTCGCCCGCAGCATCACCAGCTTGCTCTGCCCCATTATGTGGGTGCCCCACATGTCTGCCCCTCACAGTTGGGCTCTGCACGTGCCGGGGGACCTGTGGCCATCCCTCCTCTGTCTTCCCAGCAGTGGGAGGAGGCATCCGTGGCCAAAGGAGAACTCTGTCCCTGAGGCCGAGACTCAATATCTGCACAGAGGAGCTATGGATGCGCAGGATGGGTGGCTGCAGGTTGTTTGAGGCTGTTGCTGTGATATTGGTTATCACCTTAAAAACCTTTCAAAACAAAAAGAAAACAACAACAAAAGAGTAAAAAGGGAAGGAAATGGGTTTCTTCCAGAGGAGCCGAGTGTTGCTATTTGTTTGATTCATTTTCCCCTGCAGATCTTGGCACTGCAGCCAATGTAAAGGAAATGTTTATCTCAGTGGCTCTGGAAGGGGCTTGGTGTGGAAAGAGCAGGAGTTAAAGCACAGGGTGTTGGGTTCAACCTGGGCGCTCGGCACGTGCCCACTGCACCGCTTCGGGAGCAGCCAGGGGAGAGGCAAAGGAGGGTCACCCTCAGTGGCCCCAGCGAAGGACACACTGAGAGGGCAACGTCTGCACCTGCCCAGGAGCATCCTCACACCACCATCTCCGGAGGTGACCACCCTGCCCACGGCACCAGCGTGGCCTCCACCAGCACCCAAAGCTCTCACCATAGAACTGCGCCGTGGCCTCCTTGATGGGCTCTGGAATCTTCTCCAGGCTGGGCTCCGCCGCGCCCTGTGCAGCACAAGCAGAGGGGATGAAGCATTTCCCAGCCCCCCAAACGCGCCTGGTGTCAAAGCAAACCCCTCCTGGGTCCTGCGACCACCCTGGCACCCACAGCCCTGTGGGAAGCACCGCTGCCAGGCGGGCACACAGACTGGTGTTCAGCCCTGCGATCCCACCCTTTGTCCTGGAAGGAGAAGGGCTGGACAGTCCCTGGATGCCACTAATGCCAACCCTTCCCATGGCAGCACCATCGCCATTGCATGGGCATCTGCTGGGTAAGTCATGAGGGAGAAAGAGAAAAAGGAGGAGAAAAAGGAAGTAAATAGAAGGTGATGACACCACCCCTGTGCCTGCTGCTGAGCCCTCCACCAGCGATAACCAACCCCGGAGCTCACTTCGAGAGGTCCTGGCCCACTACCGGAGCGCAACACCATGGATCGGAGTTACCTCTGCATCCGGGCGATGCACGGCGGACAGGGCTTGAATGGTGCTGAGGTCGTGCTCCAGCTTGGCAATGAGCTCCTTCTGGCCTCCCAGTGTGGACACAGCCTCCGTCAGCTGGATCTGCAGCTCCGCACAGCGCACTGGAAGACAGAGCCGGGGCCATTACCCAGGGGTGGCCCAAACACCCGGGTTTTGCCAAGAGGACACCAAAAAGCTGAGAAACCCCAACCTGGGGCACCAAAACCAACTCAGAAGCAACAGCTCCATTTTCTCCTTGTTTCTAGGGGAGACCACACCAACAACCTCTGCTCTGCTCCAGGCAAAGGGGACCAGGGGTGCAGCCCACCTTGGTGATGCCCCAGGGCCACCTTAGCCATCCCTATCAGGACCATTGCCACATCCCAATGCCACTGGCACGGCGAGCAGGCAGCTGCTTGCACTGTGCGACTGCTTCACATGCATCAGCAAGATATGTTTGGTGCCCCAGGGGTACCTGGCAGCGTCTTGGGCGGAGTGGGGAGACCTGGAGAGGAATAAGGGGAGCTGAGCCCATGAACTGGCCCTGGGCCTGTTCTGCAGAGCAAAAGCATGATGGAGGCGGCTGTGAGCAGCACATCCGGGGCTATGGGTGCTGGCACAGGCAGATACGGGGTGGGGGGCATGGCTGCTGCGGGGGGGAGATGTGTCCCAGGAGGGGCTCAGGTGGGCCCAATCCTGCCGCAGGCGCTGTGTGAGGCCGTGCAGCCCCCAGTGTCCCGCTCGGCCCCTTTTGAACAAACAAGTCCTTTTTCCAGTTGCCTCCCCCAGTCAAACCCACGCCCTAAACCACAACAGGCGCTGGCTGGAATGCTGCAGGAGCAAAACAAAAGCCTCTCCTTCCCCTCATATAACCCCAGCCCAGATGTGAAGCAGCAGAGGGATGCGTCAGGGCCAGAACACACAGCACAGGACCACCACCACAGGGCAAGTGGCTTGCTCCGTTTGCAAACCCATCCCGAAACACAGAGCATCAGCGAGGGGGAGCCCTGTCCTGCAGCACAAACGGACCTCCTTCACCTCCCTTGCTGCCAGCAGTGTATGAGCCTGGCTGGAAAACCTGCCCGTAGGGAGGCTCAGCCCCTGTGTTGTGCACCGCCAGCCTCTCCGCTGCAGGGATGCAGGATACGTCCCTCAGCCTGGATTTCCAGGTGGGTGAAAGCTCAGGTCCCGGCTGTTCCAGTCCCTCCCTGATAATTCCCATTGTAATTATTCCCCTAAATTCCAGACTGCTGGAAGGCAAAACCATCCTCATTTATCAGCAGCCAGGGAGCAGGAGGTGCAAAGGCTGCCTGGGAAGCAGGGGGAGAAGGGAGGGCAGACTCCTGCACCCGCAGGGCCTCTCCTCTGCCCTCTCTGACGGCTTCAGGAGAGAGGTGCAGAGGGAGTGCAGCCCAATTCCAGCTCTCCCAGTCCCACCGGGCTGGGAGCTGCCCCATGCACCCCAAACGCAGCTGTGTAGGGGGTCCTTGCATGGGGCTCAGTGCCCTGCAGAGCCTGGCTGGACTCAGAACACCAGCAATGGGGGCTCAAATGAAGTCCTGCCCAAAGCCGATGCTGCTTTCCCAGGAAGGGGCGCGAACATCCCCCTTTTTGTCACCAATGCAATTCCTGTGTGTCTCGCAAGGGACGCGGCCCGCCTGCAGGGAAGGGCAGACACACGCTTCAGACACAAGGCATGGATTTACGTTTTTTCCCCCCGAATATTTGCATTCATAGGCCCCAAAGACAAGGCTGAGGAAGAGGCAGCAGCAGCTGCGGTAAAGGCACAGCCCCACTGGAGGTCAGTGTTTCTCAAGAAATGGGGAAGCGCTGCCGGCTCCCGGAGCTTGGGTGGCCTCATGCTAAATATCTGCATTAACACGACTTGGAAAGATGAAAACCTCTTCCCTACGGTTAATTATTTAATTGGCTGTCTCTTTAAATTGCATTAAAATGTAATTGGGAAGCTATTACCCGCCAAACATGGACTGTGGGGCCCAATTCTGCACAAGACAGCCCTGATCATCGTGCAAAGGGCCTGATGCTGTGCTCAGGTGGGAGCAGAGCAGAGGCTGGTTGGGGCAGGACACGTTTCCTGCCTCCCAACCTGCTCCAGAATCCTCTGCGGAGCTGAGCTTTGGCATCCTGGACCCCAGCTCCGGAGTTTCTCTCTTTGACCTCCTTTGCTTTTGAGCTGCATGGACCGGGTTTTTTAGTTTGCTCAGGAGGAAAAAGGGGCACCAATGAAACACATCTCCCAGCTCTAAAGAAAGCTGCATCCCTCTGTCCCTTGGGTTTCACTGCTTCAGCATCGGCTGAGCTTCTACATACAGCAAAGACCAGACCCACATCTAACAGTGAAGGACCAAACCGCATGGAACTTCTCTCTCATGTCCCCTTCAGTGCCCCTGCGCAGTCGGTTCCTGGTGGCTCTTTCTTTAATCATAACTTTCTTCCTCAAAGGAGCAGTGGCCACCCACGAGCCCTTCACTGCTCTGCCAGCGACTCCTCACCTCCAGCAGCAGGGGATGGCTGTACCAGGAAGCCAGGTCAGCTCCAGCATTGAGAGCCAGCAAAGGAACCTCTGCCTTTGTGCGCCCTAAGAGGCTGTGCTGGAAAGCCCTTGCTCTGACCCCTCACATGTGCAAAGACCTCAAAAGCTGCAGGAGGAGGAGGGGTTCTGCACAGATAATGGGACAAAGAAGGTGAAGTCCTGGGGAAACTGGGACTTTAAACCATGAATCTTTAGCCTCAAGCTCTGTCATCCCTGACTTCTGAGGCCATGGGCCTGACATTGCCATCACCTTATGAAGAAGTGCAGCAATTGGGCAACCAAACGAGGGCAGAGTCACCTGCCCTGCCTGGAGCCACACTCCAGCGCTGCTCGGCACAGGCAGCTCTGGTTTAGACTCGTCTGATGCACGCAAAACAAGAAGCTGAGGCCGGACCATTACTGACAAATGCCTTCCACATTCTTGGGAGTCTTTTGGAAGGTGGCAAAGCAGATGGCCTACCGAGTTTTGCATGGGCAACTGGGAAGTCCCAAGGTGGCGGTTGCCTGGGTGAACCTTCCTTGATCAGGGTTTTCCTCATTCAAATTCCCCAATGACACTGATCCGAAGTCCCTGAGTGTTCCTCCGGCCTGGATAACAGTAACACCCTCGGCATCGAAAGGAGTTTCTATGGACAGGCTCCCAGGAATTTGCAATGCCCACGTGGGTTGGGGGCAATAAGCAAGTCCCCAGTGTGGTCGCTGAGCCCAAGCTCAGTGTTAACCCTGCAGCTGGACCCTCATGGGGAATCCTGGGCTTGGAGAGAAGCACCTTGCAGGTGAACAATGAGCCACAAGCCTCATCCCACGCCTGTAACACTGACCAAATCTTCAGGTCTTCTTTGGATCACTGATGAAAAGCCCAGCACAAGAGGGGAGAGGGAATAGGCCCCTTGCTGGGAATGAACCACTTTGGCTGATCATCCCTCAGGAAGAATACTATTGGTGAGGCTCCTGAAGAGTATCAGATCTTGCCCAAACCTGAATGATCAGAAAGAGCCTCTGCTCAGAGTGTGCCATTAAGGAGACGTCTGCTCTGGAAGTCTAAACGTACCTCCAATGTGGAGCGCAGCCACAGATGACACTCCCATGGGATGTTTCTGGAAAAACAGGAAACATCCATGTGGAGAGGCCATGTGGTGACACGAGGGTGTCTCACTGAGAAGAAGCAAAACGGTTCTAAACTGAACATAAAAGACTGAGCTGCGCCTCACGCTGTCACGGTGGATAGCCCCATGGATAGCTCACACTGCTCCAAAGCTGCAGGTAAAATCCTTGTAGTGAATATTGAGGGAAATAAGGCCTGGAGCCCCCAGCTCCTCGGGGGCACTGAGCCCAGCAGACGTAGGGGCTGTCATGGAGCAACAGCAACTTTGAGTCCTGTAACAAGCCCCAGCAATTGGACTCCCTTGGCAAACCATCCAAAATAAACAGCATCTGTTTTCACAGATGGAGAAAATTAAGACGCACTAGCAACTTAGTTTGAAGTTACAAGGCCAGACATAAATAAATGAGAGGCAATCTTTCCATGAGATGGTGGCTTGATTACTGAGGATACAGACAGATGAATAAATCACCTTGGGGTGAGATAGGCTGTAACTTGCTACACATCCATGAGACAGGAGTAACTGCTCATGTGCATCCTCTGAGCCCGAAGGAAATGAGAGGCAAGTGGTGCTGCTGAAGGGAGCTGCCGGGTAGGAGCACACACACGGGCATTTACTGCAAATTAGCTGATGCTCTGCAAGTTCACACCCTGATTTGCCTTATGGTAACTTTTTAATCTCCCTCCGTTACTGTCTGGCCTCCTTGAATTTACATAACTGTAAAGAAATAAGAAAACAAGAGAGGTGATGTGGCATGCTTTGTAAAACTACCCTCTCAGAAGTCAACTGAAGTGCATTGAAACCCACTACTTCAAAGGGCTGAAGTCTATTTTATTGACTGGAAGGAAGATGATGGCAAGATAACTGAATCTTGGAGTATCTTGACATGAAGGCTGAGAAACCCAGGCACAAAGTTGGAGACTTACTCAACACAAACACTGTTTGAGTGCGCCAGGATGAGGAGTGGGAGCCAAAGCTCCGGGAGCTGGATCTGCCATGGGCCCTTTGATGTTTCCAGCTCCTTCACCTTTCCCCATGTTGGGCTACTCCTGTTAACGTCTGGGTTACTGTGGACTTAGAAGTTGAAATGGTCGCTCTTCCCAATGCAGAAATGAGCGCTGAGGCTTTTTGGCATCTCTCTGCCAGGAATGTTTTCAAGCCAACAAAGTCTTACCTCCAGTTCTACCTGATGAGCTCCCAGGTTTATACATAAACTAAGGCACAACTTCAGGCTCTTGAAGTACTTGGCATTTAGTTTTCAAGGAAGTCTGGAAAAGACAGCACTGTTATTGCCCAAAGTCCTGCTCCCCTTCCAGGACAATCACAGGGAGATGACTTGACTGCGCTTTGTAGCTGAAGGGGTGAGTGGGACAGATGCTGCAGCTTCAATCCTGGATAAACCAGATGATTTGCTCTGTCCTCTTTTTAGTTTATGAATACACCAAGGAAGAAAGATCAGAGCCAAAATGCTTCCTGCAATAGGAAGGTTGTCGAAGGCCTTTCAGTGTTGTACATCCCAATGGTTCTAGTTCTGTCTTGACCTTTCCAGAGGACAGCATTTCTGCATGGTCCAGACGTGTGTGGGAGTCATTCAATCTGTCTTAGCTTTATACAAAGCCTTTTCCTTGGGACCACCATTGCTGTGAGCTGTCGTAGGCTGAGAAACAGGACAAGGCAGCAGGGAATGTTTGGACATTTCTTTCCACAAGGCATCAGAGCTTGGTCTCTCAAATCCAGCAGAGTCCTCTGAGGTGCAGATCTCTTCAGAGGTGGAAGACTGAAGAGCAGGTTGTAGCACAAAAGCCCAGCTGAGCTGTCTGCTGAGGGGCACTTCACCTCATATGAAAAATCACCATCATATGAAAGGAATATATTCTGTCAAGAACTCCAAAGAGTGAATAAAGGTACTAGAGATCAAGTGCTCCAGAGATCAGCCTCCAACTTTGCTTATGGGTAGCCACCAGGCTGTGCTTGTTTATCACCCCTGTACCTGCCACAAGATTATTCTCTGACCAAACCTTCTATAAGCTAAAAGGGCAAAAAGAGAAAGCAGATGATGAAAAGGGAGTGACAACATCTCTGAAAGCCATTTGCGACTCCTAGCACCATCTACTTAAGTCTTTAGCCACAGTCACCAGCCCTAGAAAAGCTCCAAGAATGAAGTGGTGAGGTTGCTCTGCAGATACAGAGGTGGTAAGAGAAGACATCAAGAGCCTTCAGGGTTGTACGCGGATGTGCAGTCCCAGACAGCAAGGGCTGGGAATGGCACCAGTGAAGGCAGCAAGAACAACCCTCCTCATTTTTACGAGGCTGTGATGTCAAAAAGATGAGAAAAAATAGGCACAGCAGAAACCAGACCACATCCACCAACCTGAGGACAAAACTGGAGGCTTCATCTGCCCAAGTGGCATTGGGTTGGGAGCACAGGGAAAAGCCCTCTCACCCTGAGCTGCCACACTTATTACAGCACATGAGCATCCTCTCTGAGTCCCCTGCAGCCCTTTTCATCAGTGCCTTGAGACACATCAGTAAAGGTGACTTTGGGGCTGAGCTACACGAGCTACAGACTGCAGCGAGATGAGTGCTGGGTGAGCAGCTCGCTACCCAGCTCTCTGGGCACCTCTACCAGCACAAGAGCTGCAGGCAAGATTTCTGCTCCTTCCCCTCCTTTGCCCCCTTTCTTTTCACTTTTGGAGGGCTTGCTGGAAAGGGAAGGTTTGAAGGATTCCTCCTTCCATTTGCCTCCTGGCCCAGCCACTCCAAAATAAACAGCCCTCAGCAAAGAACCACAGCGCTGCTTAATAAATTCACCCTGTAACGACAGAGATTTCATAGAAGAAGGGATTATTTCCAAGGTTACGAAGATAATTACATGGGTAACTAGGAAGAGTTCAAGAAAACAGTTTGAATTTTCTTATCAGTTTCCCATAGCTTGGAGCAAAAAGAAAATAAAATGCTCTACTGTAATCAAACCATGTTTTCTGAAGCCCTCTTTTGGCAAGCACACAACTTCTTCACCACTTAAACCAGAAATTCTTGGAAGAAAATGACTGCATTTCCAAAGGGAAAGAAGGAGGACCCAAAAGCACCACCTCAGCTGCTCATGCGTTGTTCTTACCTGGTGAGAACACGATGCCATGTGAAAAATACCCCTCTTCCCACTGAAGACAAATTACCTCTTGCTGACTGCCTCTTACTACATGGCCAATACCTGTGGCACTGAGGTGCTCACAGGGGACTTACTTATTCCTGCACCTAAGGACACCAGAAATAAGGGTTTCTCCCATTAACTCAGCAAATGCCTGTACTATTTCCCACATAAAACCTCTTCCTTGCTACAGCCTCTAACTCCAGAAGCAGCTTTTTCCCAGCAGAAGAGTGGGGACATACAGCTATGCCCCAGTGCTGACCCACAGTAAGGGGCTGTGGGAACACACAGCATGCACTTCTGAAAAGATTTTCGACAGCTTCTGAAGGGCTATCAATGAAGCTGTCATGGAAGCACCAACTACATCCATGGAAGGCCATACATATCTGCTGCTGACTTCTGACATGCATCCCTGTGGCTACACTTGCCTTCCTAGTTTTCCAAAAATAAACTTTTGGAGATTTAGGCTTCAGAGAACACTGTTTTTATCCTGGATGAATGCTTCTGAGCTACAACGAACCCTCTCCAGCTTCTGCTGTACCAGGTCTGCGCTCTCACCAAGTACAATGCAGCTTTTGCTTATGACCATGTGTGCGATTTTAGTAGTTCAGGGTTGATACCACCATACCTAAAGAAAAGTCCAGGTTATAAATACACAAATTAATCAACTTGAGTCATGGCACTTTGGAAGTGTAGCTGTTTAGTATCAAGATTAAAATGATTAGGGTCAAGTCATACAAGATAACACCATTTAAAGCAACCAGCAGTTTGACCAAACGGTTAAAACGTAGGGGAAGAAGAAAAGGTGTTAAACCTAGAAAAGTGGAACAACCTGTCACAGACATTTCAAAAGCAGAAAACAGACGTTTATAAAGAAATAAAGGCATTAAATACCCTATTCAACAGGACCACAGCCCACAAGGAGGCACACAACACAAGAACTTGCAGCCTGGTAGGAAAGATATGATATGTACTGCAGGAGATGATGCAAATAAGTATAAGTGCCCTCAAATCACTTTCAATTCACAGTTAAAACACAGACATGAGCGCACCAGGTAAAACAGCAGCACACAGGCAAGTGCACGCACACACACACATGCTCTACCTGAATCCCAGAGTATTCAAGCAAGAGATTTATTCTACTAGTTTTTAAAAGATAATTCCTGTTAAACTGATGGATTACAACAATGTTCCTCACCACACTTCAAATTCGAGGCTCTGTAAAGACTGAGTACATTTATAGGAACAACTTATCATAAGGCACTAGAAATGGAATTTCTCTTTATAGGAAGTATCTGTAAAAACAGAGAGGCAAATACATGGGAGAATTCTTCTACACTTTCAGTTTTGAATCTAAAGCATTTCTAACCTCAGACAATGTCTTGAATCTCATTTGTTAAGATCAGCTAATAAATGGTTATGGTGCTCAGAACAATCTCCCTTGCAGTCTCAGACCCCAAGTCCATCTGTTTTGTCTATGAAGGCAGGTGCCCACCTCCCACTGACTGCAGCAGGAACCGTCACACTTGAATTTCACTGGAAAAAGGATACAGTGTGGAAATTTAACACTTCAGCATTTAAGGTATTGAAAACATTTCCCTCCTCCCCCTGGAAACTGATACACAGAAAGCAAATTTTCCTCCCCTGGAGAAACGCAAATCCCCACCAACCCTCCATCCTCCTCCCCGCCCTGCATCCCCTGGACATCACTGAACCAGAACCACCAATGTAAATGTTTGCTGCTTGGGACTCAGGTCTCACCTTAATAAAGACAGCCCACACGGAATTGTGTTTGTATAAAAGATATTTACTTCAATTATCACACCTAGGGTGCTAGTGAATAATAATAATAATACATCGTGTGAGTTTCATACAGTGATATTGCTTCTCCATATCATATAGGGACCGTTGTACAGTGCTGAGAACAAACATTATATGGCTAACCAAACAAAGACAGAAGAAACAATGCCATTCTGCTGACGGAGGGAGCGCTGCCCTGCTACTGCCAGCCATATAAACTCTTATTTTCTTTATGTTTAAACAAATACCAAGAAATAAAATGTTACAAAAGATGAGTCACAGCAACACAACGTGGGCTTCTCAAAGCTACTTGTACAAAAAAAAAAAAAAACAAAACAAAAGAAACAAAGACTTTTTTTTTTCCTTTTTGGTCAATTGGGTCTTTGTGAGGATTTTTTTTTTCTTTTTTCCTTTTTTTTTTTCTTTTCTCCTTTTTTCAACCTGTGATTTGTGACTATAACAAACGAGCTCTAAAAACACCTAAGACTTAGTGCGATACAGGAAAAAAAATAGAAAATACTGCTAAAAATGTAAGACACCACAAATACGGGGGGGTGGTGGTGGTGGAACTGAGCTTATTGTTAAAAATAAAAACCAAGGGGGAAAAAAAAGGGTTCTCAGGAAAAAGTACACCACTTTCTGTTTGAGTTCATCTTGTGCTGTGTTAGTAGTCAGGGCATTTCCAAGGTCTGCCCATTCTCATGGCAAGTAGTTATTGCACAAATGCAAAGAGTTAAATTTTCATTAAAAAACCCAGAACAAAATAATAAATGAAAAGGGACATGAGGGAAACAATTAAAAATATAAAGAACAAAACATCCCGCTCCCTCCCCCCCCAGCCAGCCTCCATCTGCTTTGGAATTATCATCCAGATTTGTACAGCGACAATCTCGCAGCATTCCCAGCGAGTGCTGCTTTCCCAAAAGGAATGGCAGAAAACGCTTTTCAACACAGAAATGCATAGAGGATTCTGACAGGAACAACCTTTTTGTTTCGCAGAAGTTATCCAATAATTACCAGAGGGCTTTTGTTTTGTATGTCTCTCTCTCCTTTTTATTCTCTCAGACTATGCCAGAAGGAAAGAACCTCGCGTGGGAAATTCATCGGATGGGTTTTAGTGGGACCCCTCAAAAGGCAAAGTGCAAATTTGCTTCCAGATCTACAGAAGTGGTGATGTGCCCTGCAACTAGCCCAGCACCGCCTGTCTTTGCCCACCAAAAGGTTGTACTGCGGGGCCAAGTGGTTCGGTGCTAGCCGGAGGTCCTTTGTGTCGTCCCTCATGCAGACACGACACATATGCTCCCCCTGCCATTAGCAGGGGCAATTTTGAGCACAAGAGGTTTTAGTTTGGCTTAATGCAGCTCTTTCTCTTGCTCGCTTGGCAAGGGTGACCTAGCCAGGGAGAGCCTGTCTGAACGTGTTCAGACACGGCAAGAACACTAACCACCTCCTCCGTGACTGAGATCAATTCACAACATGTGCTTCCAGAGTTCACACCAGGAAAAGTTGCTGCTGTACAAGATGATTTTTGTCTTTTTTCCTTGACCAACTCTGAATGCTAAGAAAATCAGCTCTGAATTCAGAAATTCAAACATATGCCAACAAAGATGAACATCACAGGAAACCAGTCTCTCATTTTAAATTAACACTCTCGAGTAAATCACTATGTTCTTTGACAAAGGGGCACTGCATCTTCATGACATTCTCAGTAGAGGCTCTAGGAGGCTAAGGGTATTTTCTCTCTCTGTATATTTTAAGTCTCTTCTCTCACAACTGAGGCTTCTTACTCTCAGTCCTAAATTATTTTTAAACTATTTAAATAATATTATTTATTAGGCATTTCGATAAAATACTTTAAAAAAAGAAAATGATTGCTCTAGAAAACACAACAGGGGCACAATGATATGGATACTACAATGAGCCAACACCTCCCGCTCCATCGCTAGGACAGCCCAAACCTTCTCCAACGTCCATTTAGGGGATATGTATACTCCTGCTGTGTTTGTATCAAACAAAAACAAACCTCAAAAAAAAACAACTGTTAAAATCAATCTCATAAATAGGACATATTAGATTGTTTTCCTAATTACAAACCACCTTTATGTACTTCACCTTATGATGCTGTAGAGAGAGCAAGTTTGAAAAATAACACACAAGCGCTGGTAAGGGCTGAGGATGCCAGAGGGTGAAAGCCTGTTCTTAACAAAACCAGATGAAGACTGGAATGACTTTATAGTGCCTCGCCACCCAGAGACCACGAGGCTCTGGGCATGGGAATGAAGACAGAGTGTATCACTAATGGCACAAGAGGACATGGACACAGTTAGCAATGGCTGAAGTCCACAAGTGTTTCCCGAATGCTGACAGACCTATGAGTACGCTGGGTGAGACTGAGCCTTATGAGCACACTGTGGGAGATGGTGGACTTTCTAACTTGAGATCCCACCGTGCTGCTGGAGACAACCCAGACAGATATGTATTTTATTCTTTCCCAGGAACCTGAATTCTCCTAAACTACAGCTTGTGCTCGCCTGCGTTTGGCAGCCAGGACATGAACCTCCAAATGCAGAGTGAGAATTGCTATTGCACAAAGACTTCACACAGTGTTTGAAGTGCTCATCAGCAATGGGGCAACTCGTGTCGGGCCACTGAAATGCTCCTCGATCGGTGCTTGCTTCCCCCCCACCAATGAAAAGCAGCTGTGAAAGCTGCAATCTAGATCACTGTGCTTTAGATTATTCTCCACAAAGAGATTTGGAATTAAGGCACATAGCTTTCCAAGTAGAGAAAGTTTGTTAAATAGGAAATTAGGGTAAGTAGCAAAACCTAAAAAACTGAGTGGGAAATGTGGTAACATACAGGATTTTGGTGACATGCCAACTGAATTGAAATAAAGTCATTTCAAGCTAAACTCTTTCCCCCACAGGAAAGAAAAAGAATTCATCCACGATCTCCATCTCTCTAAGGAGGTGAGAAGGAAATGGAAGCCCTGATCAAGGAAAAAGAAAAGTACGATACAGATGTGGCCTTGCTTATGCCCCACATACCTCCACTACAAACTAGATGCTCAAGTACTCCCCACGTAGCCTGTACTAGCATCCAGAGGTAACTACGTACTTTGGAAACACTTTTAAAGCTAGTAATAATTTACTCACATATAAATAATACATCAAAATAGCACTAAGGGTCTAATGAAAGCTAACAAAAGCTAAGGAAGCCTGATTGAAAGACCGACTGTAGAAAAGTTACTTGGAGATAAGATTATACTTCAGAGCAAGTCAAGTGCCAAGTTTTATTTCTTGTCTTGAAAACACAGATGTTCACCTCCTAAGAGGAGCTGCACAACACAGATTTCTATTTCATTCCTAAGAACACTTGAATTTTCCGCTTAGGGAGAGCACGAATGAACTGCTGCTTTAATTTGATACTTGGCTTGTTACTGATCAGCTGTTTTGGTGATTGTTTTAAATACGTCTTTACTGTTTGATGCACATAGATAGGGGAGAGTGTATTTTACATGTACAAGTATCTAGCATATTGACTTCTTGGAAGCTGTATCGAAGCAAAATCTCCAGACCAACTGTTACAGGATAATGCAGTCAAGGTTTGGCCCTTCCTTTCAAATGACTTGGCTCTGCACTTCTCAGACCCTTGGAATTATTTTGGTGTGTTCTGAATGTGATCTTCCCCCTCCTCTTTAGCTAAACCTACATAGCTCGAACAATCCAATCTCTCAGATGGATAATCCCCTCCTTACAACACGGAACTTATCTGACAAGTGGGAAAATGGAATCCTCTAAGAATCAAAATACATATTGGTTTTAAGCCCTCACTCACCTACACCCCAAACGATTTAATGAATTTGGCTGTAGCAATTCTACTGCACCATTAAGACCAAGCACACAAATACCACACATACAGAGGGGCTTTTCCACACTGGAATCCTCCACATATACATATTTAACAACTTCTACAAATGCATATTAATTACCCGCATAGACAGAAGAGGATAACGCAACTTAACGCCGTTATTCTTGTTACCAATAGGAGGTTGCGCTGTTGAGAACATTACCACAGCATTACACAGTAACTATGCAAAACTGGGCATGTCACCATAACAGCAGGAAACTCCTGGCATGACTCTCCATTTCCAAGGATCTTTGGATGAAGATTGTACTATGGAGTACAAATAATCTCTAAACAAAACTTGAAAGACACGATGTCATGGGGGCTTCAGGCATCTATTTTTGCGATACTGTTTCTTTGCACAGTTTCATTATGGTGGAGAATTCAGTCATTCTCTGCACTTGGCTGTTTCAAAATACAAGGAAACTGAAATGATACTATGAAACCAATGGTTTTAATAATCAGACATCTACAGAACTGTGGCAGAAATCTACTAAACTCATTGTGAGTAAAGCAAGCTCAAAAAATGGCCACAACTGTCCTTCACAGAAGAGCTGGTTAAGGAAAAATACAATAATCTGATCGATTTCTTAAGAAGAGACATTTCCTTCTAATGCCAGAACATGTTTGGGAACAGCAGTGAAAATTGAGCCTGGGAATCAGACCTCCAACCAGCCCTTGCTGGTATCAGAGGATGCTGGTGAGGAGGCTCACTACTGAAGTTCAGTGAATGACTTTCTTCAACTGGCAAATGACCTTACAACTAGTAAGTTATCCTAAATACGCCACAAAAATTGGCTGGGGGAGAAATCATCCCTGAGGAGAGAGATGGCACCATTTACATACCTGTTTTTAAGGCTTTTTGAAAACTTCAGTGCACAGGCCTAACATGAACCTTCTCCAAAAGGATAAATTTCATCTTCAGAGCATAAAACCTTTAATCTTTGCATATTAATAGGGTAGGGCATAGTACATGACCTGGTCATGTAGGACAAACTAGTCCCTAGGCATAGCATAAAGGGCTTTTCTTGCTATAAAGTTCATTATTAACTCTATTTTATATATGGCATAGTCAACATATCTCATAAAAGAGATGGGAAGGAAAGAACAAATTGGTGAAATAATACTTCTACAGTTCAGTGGTCAGATACATATGTGAAGGAGACAGGGGCTGTTACATCACTTTTCAAACTAAGAAGGTTAAGGTAGAAAAGGAATTCAGATCTCATGCTTTCCATGCCCGTGATTCTCCTTGCAATTAAAAACCATTCAGCAAGATTTTAAACTGCTGGGGAAAGAAGCCTTTTGTTTCTACAGAATTTTAAACTCCGTGTTTTTTCATTTTTAAGAAGTTGATTGTATATGCAACACAAAGGAAGAAAATCTTGACACTCAAACAGTGGGGCAGCAGAAAGTGCCAGGGGAAAGGAGTAGGTCAACACAGGAGTGAACTGAAAACTGCTCTGCAGCCATATTAACTGTGAGTTAAATTTAGGAGTATGAAGCCATAAGCAGTTTGTCTCATCAGGGCCAAAACTGCCACTCACTCATGGGAAAGATGTGATTTGGTTTTAACGAATGTTATATCCAGCCCCCACTTAAGATCCAACTTTTCTTCTCCTCCTCCCATAGTCTTCTTAAAGAATTGCTCACAGCTGAGCCACACGCAGTGGGCTGCAAGACAGAGAATACCCGAAGATATGTACACTGGGTGAAGAAGAAAGAAGAGATAATTTAAGAAACTTGCTTGTTAGGAAGAGACACAAACAAAGCAAAAATAGTGCCCTCCATCTGCACGGTAAAAAAGTCACCACTTAACTTTTGGCTTGCAAGTTTACTGATCTCCTTGCAACCTTGCTAAAGGCACTGCTCCAGATTACTTTAAGATTTCAGTTAAAATTCAAGTGCAAAGAACTGTCTTACAACCCATTACTCTTTTTTTCCCCCCTACCCTGCCCTGGTTTTGTCAGGAGCATTTTTATTTCATATGATTTTCAAGAATATCAGAAATTAGTAATTTTAAGATGGAAAATGACTGACCTGTGACAGCAGCTGTGCTAGTAGGGGACTGCAATCACTGTTAGTGGTTTCCATTATTTCATTACATTATTTTGTCGGAATTCCCTCAATCCTATTTCCTATAAATGTATCAGCTTTCGAGTTTGGATTACCACCAGAATGCCACACTCCTCTAACTTACGATTTCTTCCATTAAAGCAATGAAAAATAGCAACTTTTAAGTAACTGGATCAGAGAATATTGCATAGAATTCTGTCATGTTTGTGAGCCCCCTTCTCTACACCATTCCCTTACGAACAAATTAAAAATAATGCAAAGATCTTTCACCTAATGAGAAAGGCACATAAGCTGCTTTTTCTTTTTAGCCGTAAGACAGATCTTCTCCTATCACAGCAAGGAGTCTATTACTAAAGGTCTCACTAATGCATGATATGGGCAGAGTGCACTGATATAGGGTCCTTTAAAGAGTGGCTCTGTTCATAGGCATTTTACCCATGAATAAATTTGTCAAATTCTATGTCATCAACAGCAATTGTAATTAAATGCCTTTCTGCCAGTACACACGTGCAATTCTGTTGGCCGAAATCTGTATCCTCAAAAATGGAAGCGTATTGACTATCTCATTTTTATGACCCCTCTGCCAAATGATACTCTTCCCCTGCCTTTAGCAAACATAGTATTACACTTTCTTTTCTTCCCTAATCATCCAGAGAGAAAAAAAATGACCATGTTAACTGCAGTATAAAGGTATTTCTGTTAAAATAGCCTGGGCCCTTCATCCACAGCTTTTAAGAGCCTAGAACTGGAAACAGAAAGTAAAATTGCTTTTGAAGAACCTCAGGAAAAACCAGATTCTGGCATTGCTGATTTTCTGAAAATTGTCTGTGCTTTTATCCATCAGGAAAAGAAACGTTGTAGGGAGGGCTCTGCTGCCATGCTCTGTGTCCTACAAAATGACTGTCCCATGAGGTGAGCCCTACATCACACACTCCTGGATAACACCTTATTTCCTGTGTTAGCAGTGAAACCAGAGTAAAAAGCCACCATGCTACTCTTTGGCATTTCTCCTCCTACAACTTTTTATCTTTTTAATTAAGTAAAACAGAAAATTATTCTAATATACATTTTCCTAAAAGCATTACTTCCAAATGCCACACTTGATCTGAAATACAGGTAAAACCTTTCAGTGTTCGGTCTCTAAACTGGCCAGTTCGGAAAGGCCAGTAGGTACCTCATCTCCAACAAGAGAATCTCAGCAGTAGTACAAGCTAACCCATTTTACTTTCCACTGAAACAGAAAAGCAGCTGTGACCTTGGCTAAAAACTGGGAACAAACAGCTGGGAACACCACTTCAACCCGACGAGCTTGATTGGAGGGTGCTCGTCTGCCCCTGCCCTTAAATAAGGCGGTCACCAAGGAACCCAAAGTGACCCCCCGCAGGATGGGTCAGGTCACCCCAATAGCATCTCAGCAGGCTAATCCACATTCAACGCAGATCATTAAATATGAAACAATAAAAGGAGCTAAGCCATTAATAAAGTGCCAAAAATATAGGAAATACTGACAGCATTTTATTTGATTAATTTTGTAATAGAGACCAATGACAACCCTTGGCAGGATGGAGTGACTTCTGACTTATGAATGCTGTCTTTATCCAGCGAAATTACATGATTCAAATGTAATAATGGAGCTTAGAATTAACAGTTAGTGTTCTAAAAGAAAGATTTCCTCTAGGGCAAGCTACAGATATGATTTTTAAAAATCATTACAGCATTAAAAACTGGGCAGACGCTAAAGAATCCTACACAACTAGTGGAAACCTGAAAGGCAAAACAAAAATAAACAGAAAAAACCCAGAAGATCTAAGTTTCAAGGCACTTACGTATTGCTTATTAAGAAGAGAGATTGACCTTAAGTGCTGCATTTGTGTTCAACCTCTGAATACAGTTCTGCTGTCATATAATGCAGCAAGAGCTCTCAGTAAGCATCATGGAATGCAATCATATAGACACAGGCACAAGAACAGTTTGGGGAATATTAATTTAAAGAACAAAAATAAATCTTCAAACAGAAAAAAACCTCACTATGGAGAAAGCCAAGAGTCACCACTTGACTGCATCAAGCACCTGGATCTCAAATCAGCAGACAAGGACAGTAGAAACAGATTGGCAAGTGTATTGCCTATAAAAAAACTCAACCTGAACCAAACAACAACGAAGAAAAAATACAAAGAACTTAAGAAAATATCTGTGTCTTCCAGTGAGAAGTTTTGCTTCTTGCCTGAAGACACATCTTGTTATGACTTGTATTAAGGTATGTGTATTTTTACCAGGACGTGCATTTATCGATGGAGCTGAGCTTTGTAAGTCAAACCAGGACACTGTACCCATACAGAGAGGTAACACTTTGCTTCACCATGTTATTTCCCTCATTGGCTGTTCCCGTGGACTAACTGCACTCTGGAACAGAAGCCGTAACCGCTTCCAGCACGTGTTGTCACATACTGGTGTCTGTTATTACAAATCACCTCCTCAGCTCATCACAGAAAGGGGCAGTTGCTCTCTCTGTTTCGCAATTTTAGGTTTGCATCACAAGTCCCCAATTACCCAAGGAGGTATCCTGAAACAGCTAGCAGTAAAAATAGGAAATAAATCCCTGCCTTTCAGCCTCCTAGAGCCTTCTTTTCTTAATCATGAAAAGGATTGATTTTAGTGTACTGATTCTTATTTTGTGAAAGCTTGCGCTAAGTGCTGCTGTTGCATGTTAAGAGACTGTAAATGAAATACATAAGTTCTAAAACATCATGCAAGAAATGTGGTTTCACATCTTACAGTCAAAACTCCTACTTATGAATTAATACAAGCACACTGAGGTGTAATATTGGGAACATACCTTTAAAGTCGGAACTCCTCTCCCCATCCCTCCCTCCCCCAAAATCAGAAAAGTAATATTAATTAAACTTAAGAAGTAATGAATGCACCATTAAAGTGTCATCAAAAAGATGCTGACCTAAGACAAAAGTTCAATGATACACAATACGGTCAAAAAGTCTTCAATCAATAATATACAGTATGACAACTACATCTTGTAAATTATACCCAATACTGCCGGCAGTCTATCCCTCTAAAGAATATTTGCCCCCTTTCATCCCTTCCTAACAATCAGATAATAAAATACAGCACCTATAAATAAGCAAAAAAAAAAAAAAATTATATATATATATATATTTATATATATATATATTCCGAAATCATCTATTGTTAGTTTTAAAGATATGGCAATAAAGGAGTCTAAATTAGCAAACTTGTAGAAGCCATAACTGATAAAACAGCTTATTGAAAAAAGGTGGCAGTAATGCACTCTATGTGTGCACAAGTACGTAAGAAAATACACAGACGTATAAAATTGCACGCACACACTCACGCACACACATCCTTCCACACACCTCTATGCTCACGCATATACATATAGACAACAGGAGGAGTTAGAGACAAGTTAGAATTTGATTTGTACTTTGATCAGCCCTAACCTGTGCATAAGAAAATGGAAAGAAGGCTGTGTTTCTGCAGGGCAGAATGGTCTAGACTGGGACTCGAGAGCACGAAGGTTTTGGTTTGGAGTTTGGGCTGTTTCCATCCCGGTAAGAGCCTGTCTGGTCATTGCCATGTACTTGTTAACCACACAAAAATAAGCTTCCCACAACTAAAACGTATTTAAAATCAGTGCTTGTGGTGGGAAGAAAGTCAGTAAATGGCCACCAACAGCAGGAAAATGTCTCTATGTGAGGCAGCTCCAGTCCCCTCTTAGTGGTGTGTGTGACAGCAATCGTACAGGTAACTGTTTTAATCGATTACAGGTAAGCTGAATGTTTCGGGATATGGCATACGTCCCGAAGTAGCAGGCTGAAATGTTACTGGCCAACGTTTTTTGAGCGCTCTGTCTTTACTGAGAGGAAATCCTGTACGCTACGAACCAAGTGAAATGATCAAGTACATGCTGTTTCTAAGTTGTCTCCTAAACCTCCTAGACATGAGGTCTGATCAGCGTGCTCTGTGGTTAGAGGTTAAAAAGCAGATTATAAAATACCTAGATTCAGATTTTATTTTCTTTTGTCCTGATTTGGCCTAAAATGGAGTGTATTAAACAAATTCTGGTCTGCAAAAGACCAGAATCAGTTAAAGCTATGAAACAATGTGCACTACGTGTCAATATTCTATTTCACTTACAAGAAAACACTAAGTCAGCTACCACAAATTAAGATATTTTCCTGATGTGACTTTTTGACTTTTTCTGTTTTTTTTTTTTGTTAAAAAATAGGTGGAGTAAATGTGGTTTTTTTTTCTTATTTTCTTTTTTTAATTCAAAGTTTCAAACAAGATTTTCTTTTCCTTTTTCTTGAAAATACGTAGGAATCCAAACTAGTGTGTTTAGAGTCGCTTGACTGTGCAATCTCTTAGTGGCAACTGAACAGCTACAAAAAACTTTTCTTTTTTATTTTTTCCTTTTTTTTTTCTGAAAAATCTCCCCTTTTCCTTTTTTTTTTTTTTTCCTGGTTTAAGATAATAGTGTATTATCACTCTGTCGCCATTAGATGGCAGATAAAAAGCCCCCTTTTAATACGTGGGTTTGATTTTTTTTTCTTCTTTTTTTTACTTTTTTTTTCTCTTTTTCTTTTTAAAGCCCACACCAAAGAGGAGGGCACAAGGCAAAGCTGTATGAGTTATTCCAGAAACTGTGGAAATCACTTTAGGGCAATAATAAAAACACTTCAGGGTACAAAAAAGCTTGACTACACATTTCAGTTTTCTTCCTTGAAAACAACAAACATAAATTGGGCTTAACGCTCCTTTTTTTTTTGTTTTCTATATGCACCTTGGCCTATGGCGTTTTTGCCCTGTGGCCCGCAGGGCGGTTAAGTGCGCAACACAATAAAACCAGTAGAGGTCCAGTTTCACCTCCCAGCTCTCCAGAGTTGGGCGAGTTTTAATCTCAAAACTCCCACTCGACGGCCTCTTCCCGACTCGCGGCTTTCTCCAAGCGGTGGATGATGTTGTTCAAGTTTGCCGCTTTCTTTTTCCTCAAGGAGCTGTCTCGCGTGTTCCTGGAGCTCGCCGCCTCCGAGAAGCCAAACAAACTCTGAAGAGAGTTGGCTTTCTGTGAGCCTGCGGCCGGCGTTGAGCTTGTACTTGGCACACTGGAGATTTTCTCTGAACTTTCCTTTGACTTGTAGGAGCTCTCCCCTGTAAGGACTGAGGTGGAGGCAGCTGAGGTAGAGGCATCCCCTTCCGTGGCAGAGTTTGGCAGTGTCTCCAGAGCTTCTCCTGGGCGCTGTGATGCCGGCGGAGAGCTCTGGCGCGGTGCTCTGAGCCTGCCCTCGTCATCGGTGTCCTCCAGGCTCTCCGCCTGGAACAGCTCCGCTTTCTCCGAAGACCTGGCGCCCTGCAGTGCCTCTTCCCCCGCTTCGAAAGCTGACTCCGCTGGCCCTCCCTGAGACTTTGTGGTTGCATTGCTGTACTCATCCGCCTCCGGGCCACTTGGCTTTCCTTCAGGTGGGCCTTCTGCGTCCACGCCGTCGCAGCTATCTCCCTCGGAGCTGTGAGCGGCCCTGCTGCTTCTGGCGGAAGGAGAGTCGCTCGACCCAGCCTGGCTCTGGCTCCCAGCTTGGATCTCCTCGATGAACAGCTCCCGGCGGATGCGAGACCTAGGAGAGAGGGGAGAGCGGTGGTCAGTGGGCTGGGGTCACCACCACCGAGATGCCCAGGCACTGTTTGGTCTGGGTACAGACAGCAAGGCGGGTTGGTGGAAGCACTCACAGCCTAAACTCAAAGGACTGACTGAAAAGGCATTTGGAAGAACGTGAAATATCAAGATGCTTTTAATTTCATTCTCACTGGCCACACACCTGCTGTGAAGAAGGACACGGGGTCCTCCATGGCACGCTGGGAGGGCAGCTGCCACAAACAGAATTTTGAGCAGATTAAGGCATTTTTGGTAACTTCTGCAGTGCTCAGTGTTGGGACTGACCTGACTTCAACCAGGATGTTGCTATCTGTTGTAAATCTGATGCTGATGACTGCCCCTTCTAGGAACCACAACAGGCATTATGGAACAAAGCAAAACCATAAACCTCATGCAGATAATCAATTTGTACTTTAAATGATTGGTGAAAACCAATGACAGATCATCTTCCCTGTTTTTACAAGTTTAAATTAAGCAACATTCATAATTCTACACTCAATTTTTATAGCACTGGATGCTACTCAAGGGACAGAGATGAAAGGCTCTGCAGTCTCCCATTCTCGTGAAGTCTGACATCAGGAAGGTAAAACTTTGCAACATGCTGCACCAGAAAAGGGATGATTTTAAAAATACAAATACATTTCTGGTAGATCCAGAAGAAAACAGTTTGCAAATACAAACCAATTTGGATTTCTACTAGAAATGAGCTACAATTTGCCTAAACAAAATACAAACGAGGAAAATGGATAATCCCCTTGGTGCTCTCCTGGTCATCAAGGAGGAATGAAGATGAAACAAAGTCCATTGTTCCGCATGTGCTCTGGGGAAGCACGGCTTTGACAGGTTGTCAGACTATGAGCCAGTCTGACTTCTGCCTCACATTTTTATTCAAACAGTCCATTTCAGAACATGAACAGTGACAAGGCAAGCAGTGCATTTTGAAAGAATCAATGCACTCCAAGTGTGCTTAAAATTGCCCAGTGTGCCACCTTGTGCCTCCTACTGCTTGAAGCCTGCAGTGATACCCCTAACACACTACCTTTGCCCTTTAACTTGGTTCTGTCCCGCTTCCTTCTCTGTTTAGGAGCTCCCAATATCCACATAACTACAAAACAGCTTATGGAGTAATCTCAGAGTCAAGGCTAACTCTTTGTCTGTACTGCTCTGTCAGTAGGAGACCTTATGACCACTTTTCAGGTCCCAGTCTGCAACCAAGAGGGAGCCTCAAGGACTTGTGGTCAGGGATCAGACTACAGACTCAAAGAGAGTTTATGTTTCAGAGTGAAGATAGCACTGTTTCAGCCAGGGAGAACTGCTAAGGGTCTTGCAAATCAGAAGCGAAATGCCGTCCCAATGCTGTATGAATTTTTCATTTTTCCCTAACTGTGCTATGGAAGACAGCACACAATGGAGAAAAATTAGGATAAATGCAGAACACCATCTGAATACTGCTTTTGAAGCTAATGATATTATTGACTTGAAATGCAACAGAGTATTTCAGCAGTACTTGCTGACTCTACACTTCTGAAGGATTTACAGGGTCTGTAATTTTCCCTAGGAGAATATTATTCACCTAACAGAAGACCACAGGTGCTAACATTAATTTTCTATTACCATTAATTGCATGCATCCTGCAACACTGATTATCAGGCTCTATTTATGCCTATAATCTCCCTGCATGGACATTGATCCAGAACACACTGCTTCTGTAACATTCCCCCAGCTCAGGAGAGGAAATGGGTAAGAGAGGAAATGGGTGCCTGCATGGCATTTTAAATACCTTGGTTAAAGCAAGATACTGAATGATGACATGCTCAAGGGGTACCTGACCACAGCCCCACAGAATACAGGCTTGATGCACGTGGAAATCCTGGAATTCACACCCAACATATTGGTTCTGGAGTCAAGTCTGGCTCCTCATTAACACAGGAATTAAATCCCTAAGGTAAAGAAGATCTGGTGACAGCAGCTAGGAAACTCCAGAGAGCATTCCTCTCAGTGGAAGGTGCTGGCCTCAAAACACATCCTGTTGGCATTCGTCAGTGTAACTCAAAATATCAGAGATCTACTGGGGTATATGCTGAGGTTCCCTGTACAAGCCTTCAGAGCACATCTAAACAAGCACAGTGCTACTACAGCTCATTAAAAAATATGGCCAGAGTTAAGGGCAATGAAGTTTAGGATCCAAGAGGACTAGATCACAATTCAAGAAAGTCTGATTTAACTCCTGATGCTTCAGTAGCATCACCTCTGTGACCTGAGTTTATGTGCCAGTTTCCACTTGTGAAAGTGGGACAAAAATCTCTGCCTCTTACTCTTCTGTACCATTTTTAAGACAACAGGGCCTCAAACTCTGATGTGCTCTGTATGTGCTTCACTACTACAAAGTAAAGGAGATTTATTTTTATGTTCCGAGAGCGATGTGATCGGTATGGGTGCAAAGCCATAGACTGGAAGAAGCTTGCAGACAGGTCAAAATCCTTTATAGCTATTTATATTCTGAAGTTAATGCTTTCTTTGGCTGCTGAGGATGTGGGTTTTTTTAAATTTATTTTGCTGCATAAAATAAATGCTAGTGTTGACTTCCCAGCTGGTGAATATAAAGGCAACTTCTGCTTTAGCAATCACCTTTGGAAAGTGAGGTTTGGGCTGAATCCAAAAGGAAAACTACTGCTGCAACAGGATTCCCCAAGAACCAGGAGGACAAACTTTTCCAAATCTGTACCCTGCTTTATCTGAAGTTACTTTAAAGAAATAGATGGTCTGAGATGTGGAACTGCTGATGTATGAAGACTCTTCAGTTTGGAAAAGAAATGGCTGAGGATGAGTATAAAAGAGATAAATAAAGTTAAGTGTGGCCTGGAGAAGATGAAGAAGGGAAGGAGTACCCATTCCTTACGTGAGCTGTAGAATAGTCAGATCCTGCTCCCTTAGCAGAATATGTAACTGTACCTCTTTTGCAGTGTCCTGCAAATGATTTAGGAGTACTGCATGCAGGAAAACTAAGAAAACTGTTATACAGAGGAAAAGAACAGGCACGTGTGTTGATTTTCCAGTGGTGGCAACTGCTCAGAGCACCCAGGGATCCAAACAGCCTTGAAATCTCTCTTGACAGCTCTAGTGACTTAGCAGCGCACCTGGGAACAGGTCCAGACCCTTCAGTGCTGTGAGGCTGGTGCTACCCACCAGCTTCCAGCACCCTGTTTATACATTTTTTATTCTGTACACAACTGTCAGCACCTAGTCTACACTAATGTATAGCTTGGTGTGGCTAAACACGCTGATCAATCATGACTTGTCACTTTTTCTCACAGCACGCCTAAGCAGGAGATCTCATGATAATGAGGAAGATGACACATGCCACCAGTGCTCCCGCACTCATCTGCGTAAGTGAGAACAGCACATTTTGCTGTCAGGCCGAAGGGAACATATTTTCATAGGCATCCCTCCAACTTGCGCATAATTGCCTAGAAGTGGGAATTGGAAGAGAGGCCTGCATGTGGAGGACTCGAAGCAGTGAAAGAGGCTGCATCTGTAGTGCATTCAAGTCAGAGAAATTCAGTGTAAATACAATTATTTGTTGGTTCTAATTTCTTAATTTTGTATTGTTTACTATAAATATTATTTAACTATTGTGCATAGTGTTTCTGAGCTATCTTATTAAACCAGGCTGCTCCTGCTTCAGCATCTTCTCTGTTTAAAGCTGAGAAGGGACAAAGTGGAAAACATCCTTTAAATGTTAGCAGTTTCCTAAAACAAGTAAGTTCAGCAATCTGGACTAATTGGGCACATTACTGGCTCTGAGTGAAGGAGCATAGTACTACTGAATCTGGTATCTTCACTCAAACTGAATCTGGTATCTTCACTCTATCTGTTCAATAGCCATTAGCACCAATTTCTTGGAGAAAAGTCTGCTGCACTAATTAAGATTCCCAATCCTAAGCACAGGTGATGTTTATTCAAATAATATGCTTATTCAAATCCTTATAATTCTTATGTGCCTTTCTAATGTTTCTTTTTATTGATGTCTCTAGGCCAAAACCTGCTTCAATCATTCAAATGTGGAGAAGGCTCCTTCTAATATAAGCAAGGAACTAAACATACCATCTTATTTCATTTCAGCAGGACACAATGATTTAATCATAACTAAATCTTTTTATCATAAATAAATCTGCACCCACATCTTGACTTCAGGGTTATCAGTTCTCTGTCCTCCATGACTGTGTGGAGTTTCCCAGAAAAACAGCACATATTATGCCCATTTTCAGAGCTCTGTGACTCAAGATCTAAAAGAAAATCCTGGTGTTGCTCTTAGTGGGAAAACACAAAGAAAGGAGCACAGTTCTGGTGCCATCCAGTAGAGGACACTCACAAGCACCCCACACAAACTGACCCAGGTAGAACACACCCACCACACACCTATATGTGCATATATACACATGCAAGTGTATGTCTGTCTGAGCGTGCATATGCAAGTGAGAAAGACCAGTCTTGCTTACTGCAGTGAGATTTATAAATATTCAACAGTGGACATCTCTAAATCCAAGCCCACCACAAAAGCAAGACTTTCTGTTGAAAAGCACTACTTACATCAATATATGAATATTGCTGCTCCTCGGGGATAACTTAAAATTAGTCTGGAGCTGAAACAGTTGAAACTGTTCATTTTGTATGACTGCTCAGCGCTAGCAGCGGCAGAAACAGCTTGCTAACGCAGAGCAGCACCCTGCCCAAGAGAACAGAATAAATCCTTTAGGAGTAGGGCTCCTGGGAGATCTCCTACCTGTAATTGTGGAACCAGTTGATCACGGTGCTGGTTTTCAAGTTGAGCTGTGTAGCGAGTTCCTCAATGGTTTTTGGTGATGGGTATGGCTTTTGCTGGTACGCTCGTTTCAGAGCTTCTTTCTCTTCTGGTGCCAGCACCACCCGGGGCTTCTTGAGCTGGTGCTGTGGCTGTGGGCTGGCGCCCTGGCTGTAGTCTATCCCAGCTGAGGAGGACTCACAGGACTGACTGTCACTAACAGAGCTGTGTCGACGCTTCATGTAGGCTGAAAGAGAAGCACATCAGATGAGCCGCAGCTGAATACAAATGCAAAATCAATGAATGTACGAGCGGTGGAATAAATGTGAAGATGACAGGTTGTGGATCCATGGAGGGGCTGTTCGGAGAGAGCAGAAAGGAAGGGGCATCATCAGAGATGAGAGGAAAGCAAATGCGGAGGGGATGCAAGAGGCAGAAAAAGAAGGAAGGGGACAAAAAGATAACTCACTAGAAGCCTACCAGAGTTTTCTTCTTTTTCAACGTGAGACATAAATAACAGGGTTCAGGTAATACCACTCATTTCAGATGCACTCTTTTGAGGGGCGAACGTCCACACAAATGCCTGATTAGGAGAGCTGCGCTTCATTGGTTTTGGCTCTTAAACGCTTCGGGCGTATACCAAGGTCTCTCTAACACTTAAGGTCTCAGAAAGACTGTGGGAGCTGAAAGCAGCCTCAGCCACGGCTCCAACACACGATGGCGCCCGGCGCCCAGAGATCCCGGCACCAGGCTGAATAACCCCGCAGGCATTTGCTGCTTTTTCCTACAGATCTTCGCTCTAGCGGTGACAGGTTATGAAAGAAAAGCAGCCCACAGCATCCTCCCCCCCTACACAAGCTCTTTCAAAATTAATGTACTTAAGAAAGCTCTTGCTGCACTGATGGTGCTCAGTGAGGCTGGTGCCAGAAGCCTGTGATACCACCAGCGACTCTGCTCCTGGATGGGGACAGAATTATCCTGCCAAATTCTGCAGGGAAAGAGTCTCAGCAAAGGCTGTCACTGACTTGATTGATTTTCACTGGGCAGAGAGGTGGGATTTCCTGCACCTGGCAGTATCGTGCACAAGCATTGCTAATGAGGGGGCTGAAAACAGCAAATATAGATGAATCTTGTCAATAAAATCTTTAATGGTCTGTTAAATACCTTCTAGATGTTTAAGAGTTGAGGCATTCAAGAGCTGCTATTTGATAACCTCAGCTATTAAGCTCCAGATTACACCAGCCTGACATCAGTCCAGCAGGAACTAAATCTCCAGTAGCTCCCATGAGACCAGGCACCAATGTAGAGCACATTGCACCAGTCAGCAACCAAATTCTTCAATACATTCCTCTCTCCCCACAGCTCTGCCTTTAGGCTGAGGGTGCACAAAGATGAAAATCCAATGCGATCCAATAAACTGTGTGTTCAAAGCCCTTCTCACACAAATCAGCTTCTTCTGGCAGAGCTCCTGACGGACTGGCCAGGTTTTGTGTCTCCAGTGGGTTCAGCATTGTGTCTTTATACAGCAGTTATGTCCAGTGGGACCGTTTTACACTGTGTCTTACTATCACTGAAGTGAATTTTGAGCACATTGTGTAACCTTGGGGGTATCTGCATGACTCTCACTTTGGTTTTCCTGAATATGACAGATTACCTGTGGATTGCCTACTGTGTAAGATCACTGATATGGAACAGAACGTGTGTTGCTCATGATCCATCACTCTGCCATGATACAGTTCTGCATGCACTTGAAATAACCATAAAAAGCAAAATTGTGTTTTGGTGATTATTTAAGTTGCTCCAACTGGATGCAGAACTGCAAAGCGA
The DNA here is from genome assembly GCA_024733675.1 of Psilopsiagon aymara. NCBI lineage: Eukaryota > Metazoa > Chordata > Aves > Psittaciformes > Psittacidae > Psilopsiagon > Psilopsiagon aymara. The sequence continues at coordinate 42,447 of JANRGW010033603.1, forward strand.
CCTCAAGTAAATGCATTCTTTTAATGTGACCTGTTTGCCTTATTTCTGCAGCCTTCAAGGAACTGTTACAACCTGCAACTACGGAATTAATCATTCCAGCAATATAACCTCACATTTATATGAGATCCTTAATCTGAAAGCCTCCTAGGTGTTACTTCAAACTTGTATGGACATACAAGCTACATACAAGGTCTCCTTGTCTCCTTTGATAGCACAACCAAGAGGTCTGAAAACTAGCATGGAAGATGTAAAAGGTGTTTAGGCTACCTTTAACTGGAGCTTCGGGAATTCGGTCAGGTGACTGAGTTAAACATAAGACACCCATGCATCAGGATGCTCTGAATCTCTGCTTTCTCGGCTCTCCAAAGGATGGCATTTTTGGCAGGTCAGAGCTACCATCTTTAGACTGCTGAGGTCAGCATGGAGCAGTGATACCTTGGGAAAGATATCATGCCCTAACACCCACCTCTGCTTTTGCAACCTCACACTGGGATTACAAAAAGTGCAACAGCTGATTCGGGGGTCTCTCACATGAATGGAATAAATTATACAACTGCACATATTTCCTTAACATAAAGAGGAGGATGCCCCCCTGTTCTGTCATAAGCAATTGTATTCCTGCAGGATTATATATTATCAGAACAAACTTCCAGAGGGCCAAAGGCACTATTGTGGCACTTCTCCATGTGCTGAACTAGCACCCAAACTTTTGGCTTTAATGGTGGTCTCTGGAAACTTTAGACGATGTTTATAAAAGCTTTTACTTTCTAATTCTTATTTTTAACAGATGTGCTGCATGTAGACAACATAAGGAGATCATTCAGCACATTTGCAGTGACAGCAAAGCTCAAACTGGAATCTTAGTCACAAACACACTTTATTTCTGGAGAAGTCTGATTTTTTTGTCTGTGATTGGTATCCCCTTCTCAGGAAACCTATGAATAACCCCCACCCAGATGTAATTTGGGCAAAGGCCTGGCTCTGGGCCTGAGACCACGTTGTCAAGGCCAGCTCTATCCCCAGTTTCACTACTGCCTTTCCCTACTGTTTTTTCCCTGCTGCCGTTGCCAATCCAGCATCCCTGCATCCCTCTGGGGAGACTCCCCAACATGCGCGCAGCTACAGAAGCAGCAGATGCTATTGCAGAACTCGTGGCTGTCCACTGAGGTAAAACAGAGCCCCTTTTAATATCATTTTTATCTTATGCTGTATTGAACAAGATTATTAAAAAGTGAAATAATGGGGAAATAAAGGGAATTAAATTTTCTCCTGACAGCAGTACTACTGCTCTGTGAGAGGAGTGTGACATTATGAGCAGCACACACACCGGGAGGTTGGAAGGAGGAGGAATGAGCTCGTCCAAGGCTGGAAAGGTGGTGCAGGGTGCCTCAGCCTAGTGAGCAAACCCTTGGCTTCCTCCAAAGAAGTTAGTTAATGCACACTGCACATTTTCAGAGCCTCTCAAAATGGACATTTATAGCACAAACCTTAGACCACAGAACAGAAAAAGAGATCTATACACCTCACCTTTATCATAATTATTAATTTACTCCCTTAATAAAGTGTGGCAGAGAAATAATTGGTAATAATGTTTCACTGGTAGCAGCTACAGTTGCATTGTTCTTTAACCACCATTACCCAAAGGGAAAGTTAAACTCTTAATGTGGCTCTAGAACAATTCCAAAGGTTAACTCACAGGATCCTTATCTGCATGAAAGGATTCTGCAGAAAGGAGAGGCTTGAATTCACTTTAGACTGCTCTGCTATGAGGACAGCACATACACAGTTCAGGAGCTGCGTACAGAGTCTCAACGATTTATTGCCTTATCTCTATTCAGGTGCCATCTCTAGAGCACATGTATTGTACAGGATTTGATAAGAATCCAGTTTAGAAAATAGTTTTGAAAGGATATTGTCAGTACTACTTTTAAATTATTTGTATTTTATTTTCCTGTGTTAAGGGCAACAATATTCTCTTTGAGGCTACAAAAATCCAGCTAGCTGGCAAGTTTATTCCTGCCATGTTTCTAACACAGCAAAACCCATCATGGTTTTCCCTTTGGTTTACAGTTGTAGGTGGGAAACCCAAGTGAATTTTACTCCCAATGGAAGATCACACACAATTTGTGATAAGATAGTGCTCTGCATTATATTATACTGGTCACTGTGACGAGGATTTGAATTTGTTCTTAAAAGCATACAAGATTACAATTTTCCCAGAAGCTCCCTAACTGCAGTTTTAAATATAAAGTTCTTGATCAGATGTGTTAATGCTTTCAGGACATCAGTCAACAGCAGTGCTTTCAGCTCATACAACGAATGCTGTCTGTACTAATATCATTAAGGGCTAGCTTGAGAGATGTATATATCATTAATTAGCTGACTGCTGATAATGGCAGCCTCTGAGTCGCTTTTGTAAAATCATGGATGTACTAAAACCAGGGCTCTGCACAGCCGCTAGTTTTTAGTAATGGATTTATAGAGAGCAAGATAAAATTTCAGGATATGCTCTTTACTGAGATACCCAATAACAACTGAGGTGTCTCATGACCTAGCTGCTTTTTGTGATCATGTATTAACACCATCACCTTCCTCCATCCCTATAAAGGCCAGAAATTTAATTATTCTCAAATACCCTTTTATAAAGACTGCATTTTTCTTTCCTTCTAGTGACCATCAGTGCACGACTGGCAAGAAGCTCTCTCAGGAATCAATGCACACTTCTTCCAGCCCAACATCTGTGACCAGCTGCAGTACTACAAACTAACAACCCAAAGCCAGCTCCCAAACTCAGATTTCTCATTTGGTAAGGCAAGTTATCAGTGATACACCGGGGCCTCAGTGATTAATCTATAGGAGAATATAGCACTGATTTCATGACAGCTGGTGAATATTCAGGGTTTGGGGCCCGTTTTTTGTTTGGCTTTTTGTTGAGATGCATCTGCTTCAGCTAGCATCAAGTAGAGCTATGAAAAGCTGTCAGGAAGTCCTTTTGCATAACCTTCATAACGCTGGATCAATGCTGCCTCTATACTATTTATGGAGAATTCTAAAAGACACGGTCATCTCTGAAAAAATGGAAAGCCTGAGTCAGCAGCTCTGCTCCAAGTTACCTTTTTTCTCCATTCGTTTCATATCCATCAGCTTCTCCACGTTGTTGGGATCGTTCAGCCACAGCTGCATGCGGACAAAGGGTTCCCGTCCCTTCAAACTCAGCTTGTGCCAGGGCTTCGGGCGAGCCAGAAGGTCTGAGACAGAGCCTTGTGTTAGCCCTAGGATTGTCTCCCCAAACAAACGCTGACCTAATATGAGATTGAAAATCGCATGAATTCATTCAGCTGAGAGACGTGGCTCTCTTCATAGTTACACAGACAGAACACCTCTACGAGATCATTCATCAATTATTCTTACTTCAGAATTGCTTGAAAACCCAAGAGAAACATTTAGAAGAATAAAAGATCTGCCCCCCACTAAATGTGTAAATACTGAGCTTTAGTTAAATCCTTAGGATCTGGCTGTGGCAAAGAGGGGAGCTCAACATGTTTGCGGAGTGGGACCTTACAGGGAAACAGTGTGCAAAAAATACAATGAATAAGATTAAAAATGAACTGAACTTTTAGCTAAGCAGGCAACTAGTGAGAGCAGAGAGGCCACTTAGCTCTTATGCAGGAGGGTAGTGCAACAGCTTCATTCCAACAGGGCAGTCCAAACATTTCAAGCAATCAATGAACCAAGACCGATGCACCCTCCTGCATTCAGCAATGTTAATATAAGTGTCCTCATACATATTTTGTGTTGTACTATCTGTGGTGTTCTAACTGTATCTTGACAACTACAGATAATCACGTTTTACAATATAACAGCTTTTTTTCACAGCTTCTACAGTACTTCTAGTTAAGAATACTTAATTTTAATTCTCCTTCTAAATGCTACCATCTAGCATGGCAAGAATTGCATACGCTTTTCAATGTACAGCATTTGTATGTGCATTGGTAACACTAGTTTTACATGGTTAAGATCTAACTTATCAAAGACTGTGGAAAATGCCTGTGCAGCTCAAACCCAGCCATACAGCTGGTTTTCTAAATCCCTTCACTTCAGTGCTCTTCCTAAGCTGAACTACTTCGATACACGACAGCTTTTGTTACAAGACAGAGCCTGAAGTCATCCAAGTCACCGCCAGTGATTTCTGAGAGAAGCACAGCAATCATGCATTTTCAAGGTAACACAAAGATCTTTCCATACTGACCAAGTTCAGGCCTCAGGGTCTTGTGTCTGATCAGGAGCTCCTGAATGCCCCCACTAACATACAGCAGAATGCTTTTTCTTCACTTCCTAGCAAGGCCAGCATCTCTTACCCAGTGGCAACAAATACATCCCTAAGGGACAATGCAGATAATACATGGCGACTCGTGCTCTTACAGCTTTACAGGACACTCCCACACTTACAAAAGCACCATCAGCTCTTGCCTTCACAGCCTCACCTGATCCTGACAAAACAGGTCATGGAAAATACCTGCTTTACAGACCCACACCCCCTGCGCTTAACTCCAAGGATCTCCTCCTCCTCTTTAAAATAACATCCAAGGTTTTTGCCCTGATTTGTTTTTCACCTGTATGGGAAGAGGACGGAGTGTGAGAGCAGTTAGAAGCTGCAAAATGTCCATGCAGATGCCACAGGCAGGTGGGTCTGCAGAGCTTTTGGAGGAAGCAGCTGAGATAATGAAAGGCAGAAAGGGGAAACAAAGACAGGGCTAACATGACACTGTCTGCTACTAAACCCTAAACTAACCCTAGAAATGGTTCTTGGAGACTGAACAGAAACCTTAATTCACTTAAGCTCCTAAGTAATAAGTGATTTTCCACTACCCTCAACACCAGGAAAATCAGACAAAGGAATTAATTCGGAGCCAATTTTCAATCATGCGTATTGCAGAGTGAACCTATTCCATGTTTGTACTGAAAAACATCAGTAAGGCCTCATCCATTCACCTTTAAATCTGCCAGCTACTAGCAAGATAAGACAGCTACTTTAAAAATATTTTAATTTGCCTTTCTAAATAACTTCCCTTTAATGTTCCCCCCAATTTCTAACCCCAGGCTGGGCTCTGGCCACAGTGTGATGAGCTTCAACAGCCACTGTGCAGTGCCAGGGTGCCCACTGTGGCTGCCCAGTAAAGCAGAGCAAGGAACTGATCCGAGTCAACCTACTGAGAATAAAAGGGCCTCTTTTGACTCAGACCAACTGCTCTCATTTGCTGTGTGACCACATGAGCAGGAATACAAGCACAGATTTGCTGCTGAAGGAAATGAACTTCAGACTGCAGCCTAAACATCAAAAACACGTACTTGGAAGGAGGTAATGACCATGTTCTCTAGGTGTTAAGAACAAAGCTAAAGGTGTCATTACTGTATCCCCAGGATATGGCAGGACAGTTTAAAGCACCTGAAACACTTCCAAGGTAATGGGGAACATGCTAGAAATCATCCTCAGGAGGTAGCATGTATATCACACCCCATCTTCATTAGAGTGCTACTAATAACTGGAACACTTTTAAGCACAGGTTTCCTAAAACTCCTGCTAATTCTCCCCATCTTTCATCCTAATATCCTTCATGACTGCTCCCACTGATGTAACTCCTCATGGATAAACCTCGTTTATGGTAAATTATGCTGGTTTCATGGTTAGTCCTGGCCCTTTCTGCTAAATCGCCACCACTGCAATCCTTCAATAGCTCACTGCATTTGCTTCCCTCTCCACGTTATATGTTACCCAGGAGGGAATCACTGGTAATACTATGACATTTGGGATGAGGAATACCAGCAACACCTCAGCATTAACACTGCCACCATTATCTGCTAAAACGGTGACTGCTGAATCAATGTTAAAAGGCATGGGAGGAGACACCCACCAAACACATTGTGAATGGTTTTTGCACAACCATGGTCTTTACTGGCTGATGTTACTGGAACAACTGAGCCACCACCAGTTCCCTAGAACAGGTTAACAAGGCCCTGTGGCCTAAGACAGAGAAACCTGTGCACCGAGTCAATCTGGTGCACTAGCACACTGAGGGCGCAAAAGGAGACATTGAAACTGGTTCCACACCTAATGCAGAGTTTGGGGCACATTTCCTGGCTCTTCTGCTGCTTTTTAGGCTTGTCAGCCACACTGTAGGAAAACAAAAACCATGGGAAATAAAAAAGACTAAGTAAAAATGGCATCAAAGCAAATGTCAACAAAAATACTTTTTCAAACCTCTCTGGAGCACCAGAGCAGGTACAGCACTCAACAGCATTTTGCCCAAAAACTAGGGGCTTGAACCTGCAAACCCTTACCATGACCTGTGGCTTCATCTCTACATTACCTCCACTGACCAAGCAACCACTGTGCGCCCATGCAAATGTGCACAAGCAAGTAATTCTGCTGGGTTCAGTGGAATACCACCTCACCAGGGTATGCCCATGATGAGGGACATTTTCTTTTCTTCCTAAATTATGTTAAATGAGAATTTGCAACCTCCCCCATCCCAGTATTCTTCCCCTTAAAAATACATCTGACATTATGCTGTGCCTAGCGGAAAAAAGCTTCCTTACGTACTCAAATATAGGTATTTTTACTTCTACAGCCGTAACGGTTCAGCTGATATGGTCGAAGTTCTTCTCATATAAGGACCATCAGCAGTCTAAACCTCAACTCATCTCTCTGGTCACATCTCTAGTCACGGGAGAGCAGCTGGTACCTCTGGAGAGTACCAAACATCTGTTTTGGACATCTAAACCCAAGTGAAGTGAAGCCCATGCTAAGCCCCAGAAGCATGTACAGGTAACACTAGGGCAGCCTTACTGGCTTCCCACTAAAGACTTCAATGGATTCCTAAGGTTTCCAAAGCCTTGCAAGGGTTAAACACATATGAAGAACTAGTGATCTGGAGGCAGAGTGGCAGTATTAAGCCTGGATATCCCACACTCAGATCAGGTTATTCCCTTTGACTATTCCAAATACACAGTCATGTCAACATTACACTTAATTTGACACCCGAAACCTCATCTATAAGCAAAAGCAGCCTTAGCTTTGCACATCTCAAAGCAAAATAACTGAATGGCCCCACGTACTTCTCTACAGGTTCACCTAAACCTCAACTGAGTCCAAATTCACCCTGCTAGCTCTACAGGTAAGCTACACTTTTGCTTGTGATCATGCTGGACTCCTCTAATTCACCTGTGCCTAAAATGCTGGGGCCTTCAATGTATGAGCATGAGGAAAACAGCATTTCTGAAGGGGGCATCTCCCTGTCTTTGGGGTTTTGGTCTTCTTGATGGCCTGCTGGACTTTATTCAGGCTGCTGGGAACAGCACCTGGCTGGTGAGCCAGAAGCACAGGTTAAGAGGAACAAGGGTATGATGATGTTTAAAATACAGTGTGACAATCTGCAAGGATTTTTCTACCAGTTTAAAAAGAATACAAAAAGATCTTTTTAACAGGTTAAAGCTTAGGCCAGAGTCTAACCCAAGTATTCTTGTGAGCATCTACTGAAATGCAGCTTAAAAATCCAAGCATGAACACTCAGTTTTGGTCAAGAAATGAGAACAAAGTGATTTACCAAGATTGTTGTCCGTTAGCACTTCTTTGACCCTCTTCGTGATGCCATAGGTATCCAGCTCAGGGGACATAGCAACCAGTTCTTGAATGCTGAGTGCCGAGTGGCCCGACAGCGGCAGAGGTGTTGTAGATTGGGATTCAGAAGCAGGTGGCTCGCTGGATTCCTGGGATTTGCCATCCTTACTGGTCTCTATAGTGGGACAGGGCTGCTGCACCAATTCAGTCAGGCTCTTCACTGATTCACTGGAACTCATGGGAGATTCAGGAGCAGGACTGCAACTGGCAGAAGTCTTTGGAGTGCTTTCTGTAATTAAAAGAAGAAAAAAGCCCCCACTTTAGCATAATTGTAATGTTTTGATTGCAGGATATTTAACTTGCCTTCTCATTTATATTCTACCTACTTAAAGAAATGCCTAAGTATGCAAAATACTACTTGTTATGACTTGGTTACTTAAAAGCCTCTCTTTAAAAACAGAATTATTTTCTAATTTTATCTTGAGTCATCTCTGCTTTCTCATACAGACAAGATGTACAAATACAAATAAAATCAGGGGAAATTGAAGCAGAATAGTCTGTAAGTTTGCAAGAAATCTCCTTGCTCAGGAGATCTCAGAGTTTTGCTTTCCACAACATTTTTGTGCAAGGATGCTTTTAAATCTCCCATTTTTAGACTGGTTTAAGCCTCCCTCTGTGGCTTGCAAGAAAACTCACTCAGCTATTATTTGTAGTGTCAATGAGGGATTTTCTATCACTGATACAACTTCGTAGCTCCAGAGCGTTACTGATTTCATTTTGTTTCTTATCACTCGCATCACATTTTTGCACTTCTCTTTGCCTAGAAATAACTTAACAAGATTAAAATGGTGTATTAATTAACGTGTTCAAGAGCCCAACATAAAGATAGCCGGTGGATCAGGAGACACCCAAATCTGTTATTGTGACACTCTGTTTAAAAGAAAGCTTTCTGAATCTGTTAATTTGCCAACAAAAATAGGCTCTGTACAAAATGTTGTTTCCCCCTAATAAATTCAGAGTTATCTCTAATGGAACGGAGCTTATGTTGAAAATCCAGACATCTAAGGGCACAGTCTAAACATATTTTCAAGTAACAACACGTAGACAATGTGGTTTAGAAGAACAATTCCCTTCCAAAGATAAAGAGCACATGCAATTTCTTCCCCATTTTTGTGGGGCTGCCTCCTTCTCCTCCTTGCTGTCTCACATCTCATTACTTGACATGGTTAATCGCATGTGTATCAGATTCATACATCAGTGGATTTGTCTCCAGCTCTCTGGAGGGAGCTTACAAGGCTCTCAACTCTTCAAGGATGAGGCCAGCCTACATCAAAAACAGTCCCTCTAATAGAACTGTTTTCTGAGCATGGTAACACACCTATGAGAGGCTCACTCTGCAGCATCAGCTCCTGTCACTAACAGCAAATTTCACTGTTCTGAAGTTTGTTTGTTATGGAGAGCATTGTTAAACCATTACAGCGCATGCAGCTTATGCAGCATGGAAACATATCCCTAACACTAAAGGAATATGCTGCGTAAGTAAAAGTAGGGTCCAAATGCAGCAGGGTGCATAGTGTAATTGTGTTGCTCAAGGTAATAGAAGCTTTCAAGATGCTACATTTTAGAGAGGTTCCCTGACACCCCTACATAAAGTTGCTTTCTCAAAGCAAGCAATTGGACTTTTTGAGAGATGCAAAAGAGGCAGACATAAAAGGAAAGCAAGGTGCATATAAATCTTTAAGGTAATAGGGATCCTACAAATCTTATTTCTTCTCTCTCTTCACCCCAGGTCATCATACAACTGAATACAAACCCCAGCAAATGTTATTTTTGTATGAGGAGCAGCAAAGGAATTGTACTGTAAATTTGCCCTGATTCACTCATGCGAGGGACCAATTTGGCAGATCATCCATCTTGTTCACTGTACACTGTCAGGGATGGCATGAATTCCCTCCGTGATAAACAGATTTCTTCTCAGGTCTGTGTCCTTTAACCCACAGCAAGGTCAAAATTATGGCTGCCTAGCTAATAAACTGCACGGCACTCGTTCAAGTTCCCTCTAATTTTGTCCCTTGTGCCAGCTTATACAAATCTTTTTGAATAACTAGAGCAGCTGCAAATTTCCTATACAATTCCTCATCCGTGCACTGCAAAGCACATGCACACACAGAGCGCAAGAAAAATCCAAACCCCCCAAAGCCCCCAACCACACAGGACTAACAAAAGCATTTCTGAATGCTGCCTTCTCCCTCTCCTTTCCCTGCCCAGCCTAATTATGTAAACAACAAAGGTAATCTCTATTATCATCTATCACTAAAATGCTCTATGTTGCTCACATATTAGCTTATTTATTTTTTATATCACATATCAAGAGCTTACTTGCATTTCATTTTTCAGACCAATCTGCTCCTTATTTACTCAAAAAGGTGGGATTATCTGAATCTAATTTTGGAAAGCAGTACAGATGACAAACTGCTTTTCTTCCCCCCAACGCAACACAAGTGTACAGTGATTTTAGATGAGGCATTCTGCACATATACTCCAAATAACTCAAAATATGGTCCCCATTCATTTTTAGCATTGCTCCCTGATGCAAAAACGTTTTCAATACCACATAAATATTTGAGGAAAAGATCCATTATTTGGAAAAGTAAATTCAATAATCAAATAATGCAAACATTTCCTGGTAATCTACTTAAAAAATTAAATAGACATTTAGAGTGCAAGTGACTGCTGACAGAACAAAGAGGAAAATTGAATGTATTCACTGTTACAGATTTAACTGTCAATCCACAGCCATTTTGCATGGTTTATGAAATAATTTGCCTGTATTCATCTCTCTCAAGTTCCTCCCAGGACAAAGGAACAAATTCAGGACATCTGAAAAATACGTATTAAGATTTCCAAAGTAGCAATTGAACATTTCCAATGAAAATAATACATTGGAGGCTTGGTTCTTTAAAATGCTTTCTGCTTTTTTAACCCCAGACTGTACTGAAGATCAGCACTAACCTAAGAGCGATGCAGTTTCTTAAGAGGGAATAAGTGATGTTCAGTGTATGTTTACATGTTTGTATTTAGTGAGGAAGGGATTATTCTGTCAACACAAGTCTAAACCTGCATTACGGTTGGCTGTAGGACCTGCAAACCCCACAGCCATCATTTATTGATGGCGCTGCTTTAATAAATTCCAGAGAAACTTTGCTATACTAAAGGCATGCTCTGCTTTGCTTTCCAACAGCCTTGGAAACTTGAAAACCTGAAGCAAAAGCCCCCAAATAAGGTGCTAGAAGTAAAGAGCTGGAAAGATCAAAAGCATCACCAGCAACAAGGTCACTGCAGAACCTGGGATTTTTTTTAAGGTCTCAGGTAGCCAAAGACATCAGTCATGTCCTGTGCTTTATAAAGGATGGGAGAAACAGGGTGTTCCCAAACTAGCTTGGTGAGAAGACCGTTAGGACCTAAGCGTTGATTATGACACAGATCAACATGACAATTTTGAGTGACTGGGAAACTGGTATATCTTTTGCTCAATTACAGGTTGATGTTGACAACCAGCATTAAAGATTCAAATAAATACATTTAAGTGATCCAAATCTTCTAACACTGCAGTCATGAAAGAGCAAAGGCACTATCATGCATTTTTTACATTATTAATTCAAAATATACATTTGGGGTATAGGGAAGTTGAGGCACCTACAACCAACTGTGATGTCTGCACAAAGGAGCCAACAATCTGAAATACCTGGCCAATGCAACTGGCCTTCATTCATAGCTAAAACACAGACAAATGAAACACCAACACTGGCTATTGCACAGCTGATGGACATAGCTAAGAGAGAGCTATGACCGCCTAGTGAAGGTGAGTATTCAAGCCTTTGAAGGCAAATAGATCTTCATAAAGACAAATACACTGGATGCTGTTTGCAAATACCAAAGAGCCATACTAGGGACCATGTCATTCCCAGCAGAACACGTGGTCCTTACTCTTAACTCAGGAAGTCCTTCAGTTTTGTTTTTTTCCATTACAGGACTAAAGAGGGAAGCATAATCTGAAATGAAGATACATAAATGAATGGAAACAAAGTCAACATTATACAAATACCTTCTGTTTTCTTTTTAAAATACTGTTTTCCCAATATGAAATTGCTGCTTGAATGACCATCTCACTGCAACAAAACCCCAAACCACCACCAGCTTGCCCATCCCTACCACTTAGGAGTTATCAATTAAGAAACTAAACAAACTTTGCAAACAATTTAGCATACAGAATGAGGGTCTGTCTGAGTATTTTACAAAACTCATTGAGAACCATAACAAACTGACCTTGCCTTTACTTATATGAACAGAGAAATTTTTTTGTGGTCTTTCATTCCTTAGCACAACGAATGAAGCTAAATGATGCTTTGGTCCCATCCATCCTCTCCATCTTCCCCATAGGTTCTATTACAGGAGTGTTATGGAAATGTGAGAAAGGCTGAAAATAGAGTTTCTAGTCTCAGTTCATTGGTTATGGCTGTTTTCCTGAACTTAACATTAGGTTTTCTTACTCTTCTTCAATAACAAGACTTCTCACTCCCATGCTGGGGTCAGGTCCCCAATACTGGGTCCTGGCTCCTGAATTGCTTGAACACTCCCTGTAGAACATTTTGGACTGTGATTATGCCAGTGGTGGCCTGCAAATTACCTGAAAACACTTTCCCCAATGCAGCATCAGCCTGACACATTCTTCTATGAGGTCTGATCATGTTTTGCTGTTGTAACATGACAACATCCCTGTAGGGTGTAATGAACCATGGGCTGCACTGGGGTCCCCTGTTACAGCACAGCATCACCTGCCCAGCTGCAGAAGCTCAACAGTCGAAGACATTCAATTATACTCTGTAAAACTGCAGGGCACCAGTCAAGAAGGACCATTTTTGTGATGTACAGGAACTCAAAGCAATCTGACTTTGCCCTTCATACGAAAGCAGTGGTACAGCTCAGATTCACAGCATTCTGGATGCTCCTTCTGAAGCTCAGGACATCCCAGGTGCAAAGACTTAAGGCGACGCCTGCTACAGCCTCCCTGGAAAATCACAGATGTCTACATGACACCAGTACCGGATGTATCCCTCTCAACAGAGGTATCCAGATGACAGAGCAGTGTTGAGACACAGATACGGTTTCACCAGTCCCAGAGGCATCCCGCTGCTGTCTGCCAGCATAGGCAGATTCCTCCAGTGGAATTGCCTGTACGCATTTTGAGAGCTGCAGGTCTGACACTTTTGCTCATACACTGCCTCAACTCCTACTGCCATGGCAGCAAACCGACTGCAACCAAAACTTCAGAGCAAAGGTTTGAACAATGGCACCTGAATTTGCAAGCATCAAACAAGCTCAATGCACTGAGCCTCTCCTCCCAGCACACTCGCCTGTGTATGAAGAGCACTCTCTACTTTTGCAGCTCAGGAACCACTAGCAGAATAAACTGCCCAACTGTTGCTGCAAACACAAGCTCAGCTAATAAACTGCAAAAGGACTCCTGGGGAACGACGTACCGAACGTGGCAAAGCTGGGGAAGACCAGGCAAAACACAGAAGGTATTCAGAGGCCTCTAAAAGGATTATGAAAAATATGATATTCTAAAGACAGCAGGCAGACAACAGCTGTCTAAAGTTCCAGAGCGAAGTGATTTGAAAAAGCGGATCCACTGTAATTTCCAGAGACAAATCTCTGCAGTTTATCTGATCCACTATTTAAATTTCAGTGCAGAGTCCTCCATCTGCAGTAATAATAACCTAAATTCCATTTAGTGTTCATTTGAGCAGTCAGGATAAAGTCATTTCTTATTATCTCCCCACTGTGTAAAAAACAGCTTGAAGGTAGGAAGTCAGCAAGCATTTTCACCAAAAAGTAATTATTGTAAGTGACATTTTTACTGCTGGCATGCCATAAGGCGAACTGCACATTTGGAAGGACAAGTTGCTAAAACAAAATGACAGGGTACTCTGTGACATTCCGACAAGAACCCAAACATGATTTAACTGGCACTGTGTTTGATGCACCACTTTTTGCAGTGTCCAAAACTCAGGCTTCAGGTTGATGCCAAGCTAGTCAAATTCCAAGCTCCTTTTCAAGGGGCAGTGAGAACCACTACATCCTGTGCACACTGGAGCAGGGAGGACACGGAGCACTCCTGTTATGGCAAATTAGTAGTGAAGATGAAAGCAGACAAACATGGAGAAGAGATTTCTCAGCAACCTCTTAAAAGAGCATTTGCCACTTCAGGGCCCGCATTTACCTCCTCACGCAGATGAGTTAATGGACAACAACAGACCTGGCAGGTTGCCTGAGATCAAAGTGTCTCATACTGGGACTGGGCTATTTTCTGTCTTCCCCCGATGATGAGGCTGCCCATTCCGTAAAGCAAAACCTGGTGTATGCTGAGCTGAGAATCAGGACCTGATCACACAGCTCATCAATGGCTACATCCTCAGGACAACCACTTCATTCTGTTTCCTAGGGTCTGCAAATTTCAGGGAGATATTTTTCTCCTCTGTCCTCCTATCTCATTTTACCTTCTCTCAATGGAAGCATCCCAACAACTCTCCTCGGTAGCAGTGGTACAGTGCAAGCTTTAACTGTGGGATGTGATCGGCATTTGCGGAACAGCACTTCAATACATCCCTCTTCTGACTAATTGAGAGAAAATCCATGTGAAAGCTGAAGGCTTTCTCTCAGGTAGTGGTTTTGGCGGATTTACTTGAAGTGAGTGAACCTTGCCTTTCACAGTTTGCCAATTAATGTGGCTTATGAAAATATGATCTGCCCTACAGTTATAAACTCCCACAGTTCTACGCAGGGAGTATACAAACCTCTCCACAGTGAGCATACACAACGAGGCGGAGTAGGTAGGTACGTGCAGTTATAGTTGCTATTGTTCTGACTCTTAGATTTCCATTCTGACCATGGAGATTTTGTTTGTTTGTTTGTTTGTTTCACAAATGTTGGACTTTGGGGAAAATGTTATTTTGGGTCTTGGCTCAGAGGGAAATTTTATGTGGATGAGGGGAGGGATCGAAAGAAATCCCCTTTAGGAAAGAATGTGGATGTATGCGTGTCTGCACTGAATGGGGAGGAAACCAACTTCAGTTAACTCTGAAATTACTAGGGCAGTACTAAAAATAAAGGTCCCTACACCGCATAAAGCACATAAAACGACCTGAATGACCAGAGTGAATGCTAGAAGTACTTGAAAAAAACCTTCTTCCAAGCACTGTTAAAGGATTAAAGGTATTGCTGCAATTTTTATGTGGCATTTTCAATAAGGATGTTAGCTTTGCACTTGCATTAAAATACATGTTTTCAGCCGTTCTAGAAACAAGAAGGAGCTGGGAGAAATCAGATGAAGTTCAGAAAAGAGCAAGTAAGATGTGAGGTGGTGACAGACTCATGAGGAGAGATTTACAGCTGGACATTTAAAAGTACTTAGAGAAGTTGGGCAATCAATTCTCTTTCCAATGAATGCACAACCACAAATGCCTCACACAGCCTTGGAAATCCCACTGTGGCCAAACCTATGTTAAGACTGAGACTTCTCACAGCCAAGGGCTGGCATGAGAGCAGTTTAAGGTGCTCCTGTCCGGGCTCCATCCTTTACGACCATTTTTGCCTGACACTGAAACATAACGCTGTCCCACATGGTTGGGGGAACCAAATCTGCGACCCAGATCAGCAAAGCAGCTGCCCACTGCCACACACCTGCAATGCATATGGATGAAAGGGATTCCGAGCAGGAATCTGGATCTCTTTCCTGATCTCATCTGCAGTCAAGCCCACCAGCAATAGGATGGTCTTTTATGCCAGTCTCCATGTTAGGAATAACAAGGAAAGTCCTAGTGCAGCCTTGTGAGTTTAATGTTGCTTGTGGACCAGCAACTGATGAACATCCTGTGCCCAGGGGCATCCAACCAACTTTACAACCAAGCAGAAGCCTGTCTAGCTGCTGTGTTATCTACGCCTGCTCTGGATAGGATGAAGTGAGTAACGGGCACAAGGGACGGTCCTGCTTAGCTCACAACTTTGACAGGGTCAGAACTGCCTTCCTGTGCATGCGTCTTATAAAACTTTCAGCACATGGAATGTGGCACTGCCATCACCTGGTTCTCACCCTTTTATGGCTGCTCCAGGAACACATCACTGAAGGTCCTGGCTGGTGAACCCTCGCAGCCCTTCACACACATCCCCTGAGCCCAAGTGCTTTATAGCTGAGAGGTGCGTTGTGCCCCACTGATGCGAAACACCTCAACAGCTGTAAAGTTTTGTTCTGCACAATGTATGCACCAAATGCACCCACACATGGAGAGGCAAATCCAGATAATCATGCAGGAGGCCTGGCTAAGCAATGTCACAGAGCTGGACAACCGTAGAGGCTGCATAAACTCAAACCATCAAACTTAGAATCATAGAAGGATTCTTTCTTCATAGACACTTCTACTGAGTTAGGAGGACTCTTCTACTCGGGTATCCACTGTGATATGGATGAGAAAGATCACTATGAAGGCAGTGTGAACATCCAGGATATCCAGAACCTTGTGCAGAAAGATACGACCCCAGTTAATCAATTAAATGAGAAGTTTCACTGAGATCTATCAGGCTTTGGAACAGACACACCAACCCCTGACACAACCACACCATCTGATGAAACTCAAAAAGGAGGCACTTTTGAAATGGCCTACAGGGAAGCATGACGTCTCATCACAGCCATGATGCTAAGTGCTATTCTACAACAAATGAAGGGGAAAAGAAAGGAGCTTGAGAATATTTTTAGCTGGATGTAGACACACAATCAGAAACACCAGAGCAATGCTCTGGTCATGCAAACAGCCCCAAATCCTTTCCCCGTCTCACTGGCCAAAAGTGGATGTCTGTGGAAGAGGTAAACACCACAGCAAGCACATAGGGAGAACGTCTTCAAATGCCTATCTGCTTCCACAGAGCTTCTTGAGCCAAGCAAGTGCTAAATGGTAAATTTGTCAGGTTTACATATCTAATTTAAGGAATTAAAGAATCCATTCTAAGGAGCTATCAGATTTTAAATTAGGTGATTAATGGCAAAATCACAGCTGCTTTGTAAGGCATTGCTCTACTCTGCAAATCTTTATGCAGTACTCAGATTTTTCTCTGTTTCTGTTACTTAAGTCAGAACTCAGTATTTAGAAATAACTGCTGGAAAATATTTTCAATCACCTTATTATTAAACCAGCTTGTGTGCAGAAGCTTTATTAAGGATTTTCTGAATGTTAAAACAAATATGTCAAGAAAGCAATCAATCAAGATACCACAACCCCACATAGTTATATTTTTAGTACAATCAAAATAAATGAGTGCATAATGCCTTTTGGGAAACTGAGTTAGAGCTTTTAGACATTCTGCTGCAGCTCATGGTGTCTTTGTTGACTTGCTGACCTTGTGATTAGACATCTGTAATTGTTTATTGTCCTCCTCTGTTGTACGCCTGAGTGTGAAGGTATTTCTACATCCTCCTTGGAGACTTTAACCTCTTGTCTGCTCCAGACAAGCGTATGAAGCAGAATGCATATGTGCAGTGTGCATTTAAACATACCTCCCCCACTAAACAATGTGGACATTCATTTGCGATAGGCAGGATACACATGGGATGGATCCCAGGCTAGTGACTGCCCTCCTTCCCAAGAGAGAAGTCCCATCTAACAACAACAATGTGGTGGGTTGTTCTTCATCTCAGAAGCAAGCAGTTGAAGAAGAGTGACCCTAAGCATTGCTCTACTAAACGCACTGCTCTTCAGGAGGAGTACTGGCTAAAGTACTGAAACAAAATGACATTTACATTGTATGCAACAATATCATAAAAGCTATTAAGGTACATTATTTTACACATCCTCATAATCTCTCCATACTGCTTTACTTAATTTGTGATAAAATTGTTAAGAAAGGGTACTTAATGTAGGACAGTCAGTAAAAGTAATTTATCATCTTCCCGCTTCGGTGCTCATGTTATCAGCGAACTCATTTTCTGCATTCATCATGCAATCAGCCTATTATTTGCATATTAATCAGGCAGTGGACCATGAAAGAGCCGCATCCCAGCCAAATGCTGCACTATCTCAGGAGGAACACTCAGTAATTATCATACATCAGTGTTATGATGTGGTAATTGATTATAACATCTTTCTGTTGCCCCTGGGGAGTCCCACTGCTAACCCAGCTTCAGGCATTCTGTGCAGATTTTTCTCTGAAAATCAGAGAAAACCATTGCTGTCCTTTTATTGTATTTTTTTCGCAATAAGACAGCTCTGAGCATTTCCAAGTTCCGTTTGCCTGAATTTTTTAAATGAAACCTTCATTAGGGAAAAAAACCACCTGCCTCAGATGAGGAAAAGGAAAAACTCAGCGACCCAAACCCCCCGAACAAACCAGTTGGGCTCCGTTTGTCCTCTCTTTCAAGGTCTGTTGGCTTTGTAGGTGGGGTGTTAGTTACATAATAGCCTTCCCCATCGAACACAACAAAACGTTGCAACTTCAATAGACAGTAATTGCAAAGTTCGCATAAAGGCAGTTAAGTTGCTTTATTTAGGTGCCAAATGAGAGGCTAATTTTGGTCCTCTCCTAAAGGACAAATGAAACATCTGCCAGTTCAAACTTGCACTATTTTTAGGACCCAAGTTCCAGAGGGGTAAAAGAGAGAAACAAACATAAACCACAACACAGTAACACTGCACTGATCTCCCACCTCTTGTGTGTGTGCAAGAGAAGGGATGGAAGGGGCAGCTCCCATCTCCCACCCATCCCAACCTCCCTTTGGAGGGCACAGCGGAAAGGAGGGAAGTCTCAGAAGAAGATACCAAAGGGGACCATCTTGTGTGGAACAACAAAGAAGGATGTTTTGGCTGGGCTACCTGAGAGGAGAGCTGTTGAGAACAAACAAGGACAATGTCACTCTCCATAGCAGATAATTGTCCAGGGACAGTCTCATCAGAGAGACCCTGAGCACTGACAACAACACAGGGATATGTTGTCAAGCTGAGGTTTTGCCAATAATAGTATCAAACAATGCCTGAATTATCCTGGGCAACGATCGTTTTTCAATGCCATTATAGGGCATTATAGACACAGCCAAAGAAACAAGTATCTCTTAAGTTGCCACCACCAATATCTTTGACAAGTACAAATGTGAGACACAGAATTCCAGATGAGTTTGTGTTGAAGGGACCTTAGAGCTCTTCCAGCTCCAACCCCTGCCATGGGCAGAGACACCATCCACTGAGCAGGCTGCTCCAAGCCCCTGTGTCCAACCTGGCCTTGAACACTGCCAGGGATGGGGCAGCCACAGCTTCTCTGGGCACCCTGTGCCAGCACCTCAGCACCCTCACAGGGAAGAACTGCCTGAGATCTAACACAAAGTTGCACTCTGTCAGTTTAAAGCCATGTCCTATCTGGCCCATTTTACATTTCTTGTTGTCATTATATTTTCTCCTTTCATTAGCTCTTTTTAATTGGATATTTTTTCTATTGTCACTTTTATTTAAACTTGATCTCAAACCCACTTTGTTTTGCTTTCAATGAAAGTTGTGTTTCTCATCAGATTTAAAATAATCACTGGATTCTTTCATTTGCTGTTTCTCTGGATGGCTGCTGGCAAATTTAAAAACCTCCAGTACCCACCAAATTAGGTGAGACAAAGTCATCAGTTTTTCTCACACCCTAATGCAAAGGGCAGGCTAAAAGGAAACAGAAGATTCTAATTTTCTGGTAATTTTCTGTTTTTCCTTCTTGGGAATGACTTGCTATCAAGTAATACACAGCTCTAGACACAGGATTTTCCTGTTGAGAGTCTAACAGGCTTTTTATCTTCCTGTTATACAGCTGCTTGGCGGAGAAGATGGCTGCCTTGCAGCTCCATCCCCATTGTAAGATGGGAATAACAACCCATGCATTTGGTACTAACACACCTTCTTTCCTGTACTTTGGGAGGAAAATAGCCCATTATCTGTTCTTTGGATCGAAAGCAAGGTAATTTTCACCAGTGGAGGAGCATTTTGTTTTGTCATTTGCTGAGCAGTGGTTGGGCTGCTGTGGGGAACACCTGAGGGCACGATGGCTGCTTCCATACCACTGGTGCCAGCCACGTGGCCACAAGGGCTTGACCTGCTGCCCCCTGCTTTTCCCACAAGCAACCAGAAGACCAGTGTGAGCTGCCAGCTGCCTCCTATCACCAACAGAAACATACCCACTCCCTTCAGAGAAGAGCCTTCCCAACCTCTTCTGCAGCTGCCAGCCCATAGGGGACAGATCCTGGCCATCACCCTGGCTCCTGACCCCCCAGCACAACTGCTGCAGCCTCGCTCGTGTTTCAGCGCTGCTCCAGTTATTTTTGTATTTGGCTTTCCAACGTATCAGCTCGTCATTTTCCACCCAGCTCTTCTGTGCTTAGCAGCTGGCAGGAGAAGCCCCCCATGCTGGGAAGTAGGGAGGGGAGGTAATGTGGGTCCCCCCCTCCTCAAAGGAGGCTGCACAACTCCAAATGTGCAAAAAGAGGGAAAAGAAAATGCTGGAAACTAATGAAATGAAGAAAAAAGGAATAAAACAATGAAGAGAGGAATTTACAGAGATCTAATACTCAATATTCTTTCAAACAAAGCCTGAAGACAGTGCAAGAAGTTGCACTCTCAGACTGATGCTGGAGCTACAGGGGAAGGACATACTCACAAACTACATCCAATTGTCAGCAACTGTTAAGCTAACAAACTACCTAGGCAGCACACCAGTAATAATGGTCAGGAAAAGTTCTTTTTTTCGTATAGCTTAAAAAAACATATTTCCTCATTAATTCTAACTTTTAAAAATGAAGACTTTGAGTATGAGGCATTAGTGTGCCTGGCTAAATGCTACAGCAGAGCTGCACATGAGCTCCTTGCATGGAGATCTTTCCCTCCAAACCAAAGGGGAGTGTAAAGGACCCACATTCCCAAATTAACCACAGAAATAAAGCATAGCTGCAACCTGTCCGGGTAACTCCTCCAAAATTACTGCTATGAACCCATACCCACACTTCAGAGTGAATTAAATTTGTCTTCAGAATCCAGCATGAGTCTCCTCTTTGCCATGTTAATATAAGAAGTGTGCTAGTGCTTTGTCATTGTAAGTCAGCTGCAAGGGTTATTTGCCTAGAAAACAGTGTTCAGTCTATGATTATATATTTTACTTTAGCACTTCTAGATTAGTAAAGTTATGACCACAATAAGGATGGAGTCATTTTCTGCAAGTTTAATCACTGGCTGGCTCAATGGACAGAAAGGAATACAACCAAGGCAGAAATATCTCTACAAATACTATTTCCTACACATCACTGATGGACAGAGGACTATGGACCATGCAAGACAGCCTGGGGAGGACAGAGCTAGGCAAGAGGCAGGAATGACCAGCTGATGGCTAGCAATGATAGCCAACATTATGTTAAGAATGAACTTGAAACACTGACTTCATGCTGCATTCCCAGGGCCCAGTAAGGTGCCTTAACGGCAATTCTCCCAGCTTTATTGATACCAGAAAGGCTGCCAGGAAGGTTTTCATGGTCCAAATGTCAGAGAAATGGCACAGAATATGATCATGCACATCACAGACAGACTACAACAGCTGCCCTTATGAGGAGCCAACCGATACCCTATGGTTTGAAATCAAGACAGTCACGGCCAACTGCTCCAGAGCTGCAATCTCAAGCCACACAGGAAGAATGTGGAAGCTTCACCGATATGCACCAGTGTGCTTCAGGGCTAGCATGAAGGTAACTGCTTGGATGACTTGGTTGTTCAGCTCCAAACCTTGAACATGCATTTGCACTCAGCACAAAAGGAAACAACCTTCTCAACCAAAAGCAAAGACTCAAAAACTGGACATTAAACATAAACCATCTAAGCAAGGAAGGTGCAGTCCAGCTACTCTGCTATGAACAGCCCTTTGTGATGTCCATTCTCTTCCATTTTATAGACTACATTAACCACAAACATTTCAGGTCATACAACTGTATTAACCTGGAATGCCAGCAAAGGTCAGCAAAACAATCTCTCTCTTCTTTTTGATTCAACAATGAAAAACAGCTCAAGTTTGGGAAGATCTGTCAGCATCATGGGACTCATCACTTGTGTGATGTCAAGGTACTAAAGGTTTGGCTCTCCAAATGTTAACCCCCGCTGTGCTCTGGACTCTGAAGCACCATCTCAGACAGCTCTGCCCATCCAAACCAAAACAGTACAATGAAACCACAACCCACAGCGCAATGGTAAGAGGTTCTCCATTGCCACCCCATGGCTAGTGAGCTCTTCCCATCAGCGCATCAGGATGATAATCCTGAATATGGACTGCAAGCCTGAAATATACTCTCTTCCCACTTTGTTTCTCTCTGAGTAGTCAAAGTGACAGCACTCTTCTGGTATTTGGTAAATGGGAAGATCTAATCAGTACACAGTTAACTACCTGCCTGCTCAGCAGATTCTGTACTGAAAAGATATTACAGGAATATGTATTTCATAAATACAAATATAATGGATACGTGGGTTTGTCAGCATTCCACAAGATGGCTGTTAATATCCTAAATACAGTAAATCACAGATTGCATTCTGATTTTTTTCCCCAGATTTTCTTTCCCATGGGATGATAAAAAGTAATCTCCCTGTTGTTACAAATGTTTTATTTTGAAAAGAAAGCCTTTCGGCATATTTTAGTTGATCTAAATACAGTAGATCTTGGGTTTTTAAATCACGAGATAATATGCAATTATCTCAAGCTAGATTCTGATTTTGAAACAAGCTCTAATTAGCTCCCCATTTTATGCTGCTATAATCCTTTCTTCAACTCCCATGAGTGTTACTATTGCTAAGCAGCATGAGGTTAGGAATGATGGATGATACCCAGAAAGGAAGACAAACAAAAGGGAAATTCAAAATCCCCTGAGATCACCCGCAGCTGTATCGGCAAATGAAGATTTCCACATTAGGTCATAAGACGACCCTTACAGAAACACAGACCAAAAAGGCACGTCTTTTTCCCACTGAGTATTTGCAAGTCTTTAATGTAGTATATAGAGAGTATATGTCCTTCACAGAGGATAAATACAAAAGTGAATACAAATTCAGCCTTCCTGGGAGCTGCTATGAAATCAATAGCAGCCAAACCTGAAACTTTGTCTTGATGTCACGCAGATGCTCAGTAAAGACTTAAGAACCCAAAATGAAACAGGCTGGTAAAAGCTACACACAGTACAAGTATTTAGAAGAATACCCAAGCACAGAATCCTTCCTTTGGCACATGGCTACCGTCCAAAGCCAACCCAGCTCTGATCAGAAGCAATGCAACTAAATAAGGGCCAAATTCATCACGAAAAAATGCCGATGCAGTTGGGTGACACTAATTCAACTTTTTTTTCCATGTGATTTGGTCCGTGCTTTTGACACATAAATCATTAAAAAGGCAGATTTACCCAAGGGCATTAGAGCAGTTAGGTGGAAAGAAACATACAGGAAAAATCTTCGGAAAGGCACAGTGATACTATTTTTGGCCACCGAGGGTACAGGCACCATTTTTGTGTAAAATGAGTTCACTGAAACTTGCACAGAATCACCCAAGCCTTGATGAGAGGTCACAGGCAGAAAATACAGATATTTATCAGGTTGTAATTTGGTACAGTGTTTTTTCAAAACCCATAAATAAAGCTTTTAAAGAAGAAAAACAAGCCCGGCTCCTCTCTGCTATCTCAATCTCTATCTATATCTGTACCAAGATCCATCTAACCCTTATCCATTCATTCCCACATAGAAAAGACTAATGGGTCCATCTGTCCATGTGTGACAATGGAAAATTACCAGACAAAAGAAACATTTTCATGAACGAGGTGTTAATCAAAACCTTACGATCTAGAAGTGTAACTAACCGGGTCAGCAATCCAGAAAATCTTGCTAGTTTGACAGAATAGTGCCAAACAGTAATGAAAATACTCACAGCTAATAAAAGTTTGAGATGTTACTATGCGTGTTGACACCCTGCACGCTGAAGACCTTCTTGGCAAAGCACTCAGGAGCCACTGAATGTATTAGTTTAATTTCACTTCTTCCCCTTCATGCATTCAACAAGTTCCAAGCCAATCATATTACATGGAAAAGGTTCCAGACCTTTTCTCGTTTCAAAATTGTTCTGATTCATTTCTGGTTTAAAACTACAATACGCAATCTTTTCTGCCTGGACTTTCCTGGGAAATGTCTCAGAAGAACAGAAAATGGGAACTGCCTTTTTCTTTTGCCTGCCCTGCAGTGGAGGAACCTTCACAAATGCATAATTCTTACTACCTTTTCTAAACTGTTTGCTCTGCTTTTAATTACAGAAGTGCTGCTAATAGAAGAAAATTACCAAACTGCCCTTCCTCATTCAAATCACTTGGCTTTGCTCTTTTCTTCTGGAGGGTGTCACAACCTTCCTTATTCCTTTATACAGAGGAAGGCATCAAGAAAAGAACAACTGTACAACAATTTTGGTTTTAATCACTGGGAGAGGAAGAAGAGGGCACGAGCACCTTTTCTCATTAGTTAGTCTGCTTTAAGGAAAGGAGGCAATCATCAATAACGTGATTTTATTAGCTGATAGGAACGTGTCGCCTCACAAAATATGAGCTCGAGGGCAAGAACTGACAAACAAGATTGGGAGTGTGGGAGGGGAGCAAAATATCACAGCAGCAAAACTGAACTTCATGAAGAAAATCACTTTCAGCTAACAGCAATCCCCCTGGGAATCCATAAGGTGGTTGAATTCTAATCCTATGGGCTTGTCTTTCAATCTTTTATAATTACAGTTAGTCATAAATATGATGATTAGCAATAACAATGCAGCCTTTTCCCAGCTCCTCTGATTTCAGATTCCTCTTAAAATGGCTACAATTAACTACTCATATTTTCCATGCTGTCTCAGGCGCTTATAACTGTTAACAGTTACTCTTGCATAGTATTAATGCTACAGAAAAGTAGTCAATGGCATGCTTTTAATGAAGAGCAGCATCTAAAATGTAGCAGGAAATGTTCATGCCCACTAAATGCTTTGCTGTAAGTAACAATAGCCCTATGATTGCAAGTAATTTTTGCCCATTTTAGTTGTTTTCATTGCTTGTTTTTTACCAGGGGCATTTTTTTTCTTGCTTTTATCTATTTTCAACTCTTCTTCTTAAGAAAAATGTGGACTAAATTGTCATCACGGATTTTCTTGTAGTAAAATCTTTTAGTGTGTGGAATAGTTTCTTGGTGGAGAGAGAAAAACAGGTGGGTTGGGATGTTTAGAATAAACCCAGAAATGCCAGAAAAAAGAGTGTTTCAGAATGGCAGAGAGGTAGAAGAGGAGCACAACTACCCCTTGTGTGTTTGCTGGAATGCAATGGTTCTCCAGTGCAGGGTATGGGGTGCAAGTACTGAGCAGGGCACAAGTATTTTTCTAAAGCACAAAACAGCCTGAGCAGTTTACGCCAGTTAAGCATATCATCGGTAAAACGTCTGTGTGGGTACAGTTTGGTATCTAACAGGAGGAACACAGCTGTTCTGTTCCAGTCTCCTTCCTATACCATGGCTATCTTACAAAACCCTGAGCAATTCACTTCTCTGACACTCGTCTTCACTGCATCTGCCTTTTTTGCAAATGGAAAGGAGAGGGAGGAAAAAAAAGGTCAGTTTGGAATATTTCGGGAAGCTTGAAACAGAAAGGCACAACGTGGTCTTTTCCCCCACCTTCAAATTAACAAAGCAGGTTTTATGCAAAGGAAAGTGGAGGAACAAAAAAAAAAAGCCAGTGTGAGTGAGGCAGCTGGAATATGTAGATCACATTACAAACGAAAGGCTGGTTTTACAGCCATTGTCACATGTCAAACTGATAAGCTGAACTATGGTAAAAGAAACCCTACAGAGCCAACGATCTCTAAGATCAGAGAGAGTCTCTTTGCTTAATATATGCAGCTATATATGTGTACTCCCTACATCTGCCATAGCAACAAGAAGAGAATGAGGAATTAACTTGCTTAATAAAAAAACTGAAGGGACTCCTGTATGATACAACACAACACGAGCAACCTCTTGGCATCAAAGCAAAAGAAACGTAACAAAAGCACAGAGAATTATTTCAGCGCAAATCATTGAAACCAGCTGATTACCTGAGCTTGCACATCCCTGCTGTAGGGAATCCTGTAATGATGTCACAGAGTGAAGGACTAGATAAGAGAGGAGAGGAAAATCAGGGAACAATAAAAGGAGATGCCAAACCACAAACTAAACAGTAAGCAGGCTTAACAAATAGCAAAGTGCTGATCTCAGCAAGGGTGTGCTGCTCATTTAAGTCAGTGGCATTATCAGGGCACAACTGAGGCCAAACTCTAGTCTTGGCCTTTCTGTAACAATTGGTATTAGAGTAAGAGGAGAGCCACAATCAAAATGTAATTGCAACACAGCATCCCCCCTTTAAAGCTTAGTTCTTCCGCTCACCTCCTGAGAAAGCAATCGATATTCTCCTAGGAACAATAAAAATCCCCTATGCAAGCCTAGGAAACAGTGCACAAGATTTTCCAGCTCTTTGCCCAAAATTGTTTGACTCAAGTATCATATTCATGCCTAGCTAACATCATCCTAATTAGGAACTTGATAACTACTGCTTATCAATTACACATAAACCAGTGTGCTCCCTGGGGACCGGCTGGCCTGCAAGGGTGGACGCTGCCACTTCCAGCACTGCCTAGCCTAGCACCGGGTGCAAGTGTCACTTACTGCAAGTTTAAAAAAGAAAAGACAAAAAAAATATAAAGATTTCCTCCTCCTCAACTCAAACAACAGAGTGGAATTTTAATTACCTTGTCCTTGTTGCTGCCCTTGTGCAGGCAGGACACACTGTCCCAGCTCACCATTCAACCAGAGCTGCATACGAATAAATGGTTCTCGGCCTTTTTGAGTCAATTTACTCCATGGCTTTGGCCTGGAGAGCATGTCACTGACACTTCCTTGGGACAGCCCCAATACCTGAAGTGAAGCAACCAAGAACGGCACGTTAACACATTTGATGTGGAAGGAGGAGTAATTTAAGTCACTTTGGTTTCCCTTTGCTGCTGTATTGCTCCAATTGCTTTTACAGCAACAATGAGTAAAACTGCAAAATGACCTCTGTGGGTACGTGGATGGAAATGCTTTTCTCCTGCCATGGTTTCCTGCTGGAGTATGTTTTTTTTTCCTGCAGGAACGGAGTGGCAGCACAAACAGCAAAAGGATGGTGCGAGATTTGCATGCTTTTCATATTTTGTGTCAGATAGTTTCATCAGTTTTAACAGGAAAAACACAGAGTCCAGGCACACACAGGCAGATAAAACAGGAAATGACTGGCATGTATTTTGTTCTCAAACAAAAATAATTGGGACTTTTGAGACTAGGCCTATATCTGGTTGATTTTTTGAGGGATGAATTGTAACGATGTGTGTTTTCACCTGCAGCAGCCGCTGATCCACATAAGTAAATATTTAAGAACACAGCCGACTGCAGCAAAAGAGGAATTTCACATAGACAGAATTCAATTACCTGCCTGGAATTCAGCACAGGTACAGCAGTTAAAAATCATACGTAATGAAAGCTGCCATGGGATCTTGGATGACCCCAAGAGGTCAGGCTTTTCATTTTACATCGTAGTGAAAAGGTAATAGCACGATGCCAGCTCCCATTAGACTATTACATTTGATTCAATGCCTTATAGGAAGAAGAAGCACCAGAAGTCCCCAGATTCTTACAGCCTGGAAGGTGTTTTCTGGTGGGTGGGGACCCTCCTGGAATCCCACGTGTTCCATGCTTATGGCCCACAGCGTGAAAACTTCAGACAGCCTTATCGTGCACTGTGTATGCGTAACCAAACATTGCTTAAAAACATCTCAAAGCACACTAAGATACCAAGCACCCGGTACAAGAAATGACTGAATTCCTGACTTCAGACTAAGGAGAGGTAGGGGATTTTCCGTGTGCTTGTTTAAATACCCTTGTGCACATTTCCAAATATTAAAAAAGGAAAAATGCTCTTGTGTCCATAATCTTCACTTACAACAAATTTAAGACTCTCCAGTCATGACAACGGTATTACTCAAATATTCCATGAATTCATTACTTTAAGCATGAAATACTGAGTCTCAATAACGTTTGCTTCAGCTTTCAGGATTTCTAAACTTGGAGGCCCCATTTCTAATTACAGGTGGCTGAAGCCAATCTTTGTATAAAACACTTAACGTATGAAGCAAAAGCATTTTTCCATCAGACACATGATGTATCCTCCTGAGCTCCAGACCACCATAAGAAGCAGAACGCGCGCTCACAACACTGGGGTAACAAGAGAACCACTTCTTTACCTTTTCCCCAAAGATCCTTTGGCAGATGCCATTCTTTGCTAGCTTTTCTTTGACCTGCCGCGTTAGCTCTATCGTATCCACTTCCTGGTACATATAAATCTCATACTGCTCAGGTGTCAGTGGAGGAACTGAAGGTTTGGATGGCTTTGACAAAGACACGATAGGGGATGAAGGGAGGGGGCTATTCTGTGGTGTCTCACTGCGACTCGCCCCAGTCATGCTCAATTCAGAACTCTGCGAGTACGGAGATTCAGCGTTTGGCCACTCTTTCCAATACTCTGAAGAAGACGGTCCTTGGAGCTGGCTACGATCTGGCCTATTCTGATTGCTGACCTTTTCTTTTCCACCACTGGCTTCCTCAACTTTTATGTCTTCAGGAAGAGCTGTATTTCTTCTCTCATGCTGCACAGTATTCCACCAATGGTCCTTCCAAACACCACCACGTCCCAACTCATTTTTAACATGCCTCAACATACCCTGGGCAGAATCACTTACTCCATGAAGCTCTAAAACAGGTGCCTCCTGAGGCTCCTTTTTGAGCCCAGAGAGGTTCTGCAACGCAGAGATACTGGAATCAGTGACAGATGAATGTTTCTTCAGGGATATGGCCAAAGGAGAATAGCTGGAAACTGAAGACATTGCAGATGTAGATACTAGTTTGGGGGACAGGATAGAAATGTCAGCTTGAGATAAAGGTGGTGTTTTTAAGGCAGGTTCAAGGGCAGCCTGCTGTGCCTCCATTTCACGTCGGGCTTGTTGCAGAATGGATCGAATAGCATCATCAGAATTGCCACTGCTAGATGCAGAAGGCGGCTGAGCCGGCTCAGCTATGAAAAACAACCAAAAGACTAAATGCAACACAGGAATATGCTTTATATTCAACACGTGCTACTGTTAATATTTCCCTGTCAGAAAAAAGGACTGCAATACATTTCTGGATGGGAAGGAGGAGTTTCCACTAAGCAAAGGTTTGTACTTTATCAAAATAAGGTAAGATTTACAAAGTTCTTCACTGGAAAAATATGATAGTTGCCAAAGTGCTGGACTTGCGCAGGCAGAGCCTCAGCGCAGATGTCTGGTACCACTTGCATGTTCTCCACCATTGAAAACATTTTCAAACAAATGCCTTTGAAAACCAAGCCTTCAGCTCTTCCTCCCCCACCCCAACTGGTCAATAACGTCATGGGTCTGTTTGCAAAGTTATTTAACCTTTCACTTCTATCTCCACGAAGGAATGGTAACACACACAAAACTGAACACAGCTGCATTCACCTGGACAGACTACTAATACCCTTTTACTAGATAAATGAGGTGAGCCCTTTATACTCCAAAAATATAACACACAAATTACAACAAAGCAAAAAATTTACTAAGAGATTTTGTTATTTTGTTTGACAAACTGGATATGCTCCTGCTTCCTGTTTTCTCATTCCATGGTCCCAGCGGCTGAAATAAACAGCTCTACAAAAACCAGGCTGATGCTTGGCCATCACTCTGCCTTATCTGGAGCCCTAGAATGGAGCCCTGGGCTCTTTCAGAAGAGGTAACACCTAAAAGCAGTATTTCTGTGGTGAATCAGGACTCGTGGGGCTGTGTTGCAGCAGGGGATGAGTAGAGCAATGGCATCTGTTTCCATTTAAGTTAGTCTCCACTGAGGTCCCCAGGGGCTGAAAACCAATTCCTCTGAAAGTTACAACGAATGGGGAAAGTGAAGCACTAAGTATAAGAGGGAACCCATATACTGCAAGAAGTGTCCTCAAAGTGAAGTAAGATTTGAAACACGCTGCATGTTACTCTAGTAATATTATGGCTTGTCTGAATACATTTCCAAATTTGCCTCCCTACATTCCTTCCTGTCACACACTATAAAATACATTTAAAAAACTAAGAAATGGAGAAAAAAGACAGTGGGACTCTCTCTTCTGTTTTATCTACTGGTTTCATTGGGAGTTTTGAGGCTGAATTAATATTTGAAAGGAAGCCTGACATTCTCTGATGAAACACGCTGCTGGAACAATGTGCCTGCAGTTTCCTGAACACAGCCCGTATTTTTCTCTATGTTATCATTACTTGTATAAAGTCATATTCATTAAATCGTATATTGCATTGTACATTAACTGTCTTTTATATTCTGCCATGAGATTAGCTTAGTTTTCATTTAAGAGACAACTATCCAAAACTGCAAATCAGTATTTAAAAAAAAACCGAAAGGACTGCACGGTAATTTCTACTCCAGCATTAGCTCTTTAGCAGTACTGGAAACTGTTTTAAAGTTGGGAGGGCTATGGAGTAGACTACATCTAAACTACATGACAGCATAAAATGAGAAATTAAACTTATTTAGGTCTAAGATGTTAAACTAATGATGTTTTTGGGAAAGGAAATGCTTTTTGGATTTGCCAGTTCATTCACTGAACATATTCTGTAACCAAAACCACAGTCATATAAAAGTTAGAACTGAGTTTGCCTGTACTCTAATTTCAGTACATGATGGCCACAGTAGGATGGTCCGATGTGAGTGACAATTGCTGGCTAGATCATGACCCTCACCCCGACAAATCCATTCAGTTCCCTCTTCCATGCAGTTGTGCCCTGGGGCCTGAGTTACACAGAAGAGAAGAGAAAGCAGGAGCCATTCCCTTTCCAGGAGCAAACTGCTAGCAGATTTTGTAGGTACGTCCTGCAGGGTGACTGCCTGCAGGTCTGGAGTGGTGCAGGGAAGGCAGAGCTTTGCATGTTGGAAAAGGTGTTCAGGAACCTTAGCGCTGCTCCCCCAGCAGTGGGGCAGAGCAGAGCCTTGAGCAGAGACCCTGCCAAGCAGTGACGCGTGTACCTTAACTTAGGATGTCTTAGAGACAGAAACAACCCCACCAAATAATTAAAAAGAAAAAAGAAAGCAGCTCTTCAAACCTACATTCAGGGTTTTAAGAATATAATTAACTGACCAGAAAGCTCCTGGTAATTGTTTTAATTAAATTCTGAAATAAAAGGAGCAAGAGACAAAATGAGACCGTACCTGTTTTCTGTACTTGCAGCTCCCTTTTGGCTTGTTCGAGAATGGATTTGATGGCTTCATCAGAGCCAGTCTCTGTGGTTCGGATTCTTGTGGTTATATTACCTGAAGACGAAAACAAAACTAATGACTCTGGGAAAACCTCAATTTGCTTGGTTGTTTTTTTAACACAAAGACAGACAGTATATACTGATATACCACCAGCATGACCTGACAACAGTTTACACAGGACCTTTACCAACATTCGTAACACCAAGAAGGTACTTAATAAAAGAATATCCTTGTAGTGCAAAAGCCTGCCCACTAGCTGCACAGGAGCAATGAGGACACTGACATCACCAGAGAAAGAGCCAGGTGGTCATATATACCTTTTCCAGCATTA
Source organism: Psilopsiagon aymara (assembly GCA_024733675.1). NCBI lineage: Eukaryota > Metazoa > Chordata > Aves > Psittaciformes > Psittacidae > Psilopsiagon > Psilopsiagon aymara. The sequence continues at coordinate 73,873 of JANRGW010033603.1, forward strand.
ACATACATAGGTCTATTTTTTTTCCTTTCCTTTTTTTTTGTTTTTGAAGGGGGAGAGGAAACAGAAGGGAAAAGAACCAGAGGGGAAAGGAAGAAAGCTAAAAACATAAGATAAGGAATCAACTTAAAAACTGCATCAGGTGCTAGGCAAAGGAGGAGGAGTTTACAATCAGCCCAAACCAGAATTAAAACAGAACTAGGTAAAAAGTAATCTTTAACTTTCTAGAGGTTGCTACATTAAGAAAAACAGCCATTTAAAAGCAGATACCATTTGAAGCACTCTCCAGCTAAGAGCTATTACTTGGTGGTTTGGTTTGGTTTTATTTAACCACTAAGGGGAAGAAAAGGAGGAAAAGCTACAACTGTGAATGCTATTGCCCTTAACTGCATTTTTCATGATGAGATTAGCATTTGTAAGTGAGATAGATAATTTCTGACTGGAGTCAAAATAACTACAGAGTTTTAGGGTACTTGTTTCTGTTTTTAATTCTCCTCTTGCTCAAGAAAAATACTGCAACTAATGAGCAACAAAGAAAAATATTTGTACTTCCTGTTCAGTGGTAATTTATTGATCTGATGTTCATTTATGATGATTTTAAGGTTCACTATTTTATGTTCACTAAATGACCTATAAGGTCCCTTCCAACCCAACCCAATCCTGCATGATTCTATTATTATCCTAGTGTCTTTTTCGTACACCATGCTGAAGTATCACACTAATTTAACAGCGTATTAAACTGTATTTGTCCACATAAGCCCCATGAGAAGAAAGAAGTAAATCTAGAGCAGAAGCAGTATGTGACTGATGTTGTAATTGTGCAACTTCCTCCCTCCAAACTCATGCAAATAGCAAAGAGAGCATTTCAATGGATCTGATGCTTTTATAAAGCCACTTCTATTGCTTCTCTCTTTTTATCTGCGTATGCAGTGAGGATGGGAGTAGAAAAAGTATTCAAACAGGGTTACGTTAGTACAGCAGCAGCGGAATTAGAAAAAGCCAAGTGTTCATCTAACCCATGGTTTGTTTTATACTTACTGTCTGTTTTTCTATCAGATTCCAGGCCAGAATCAAACTGCACAGTTTTAACGAAACACACAGCTAGAGCACACTCCACTTCCTAGATATTGACTGCAAAGAAAAACACCTGCCTGTGACGTACCTTCAGACCCATTTCTTCGTTTCGGTACTTCCTGAAATAGTCTGTTCAGGTTCTGGCCTGGATTCTCTGTTGAAAAACAAGTTTGGTAAGAACAAAACAATCAGGGGATGGTTGCTCTGACATCATGGGCTGTGTGACATGAGAAGCTGGCAGCCTATCTCTGAGCGCAAGGCTCTGAGCTGCCCTTGCCCCCTCAAGCCCTTGGCTGAGCACGGTTGGAGCTGGCTACTTGGGAAGAAGCAAGGCTGGCTGATTTGTTAATAAAGATTACAGCTACGTTCGGAAAGGAGATTAGACAGATATAAATAAATGTCTAGAGATACCAAAAATGAAGAGGTTAAAGATGGGCAGATAATCCCCTCAAGTACAATCATCAAAAGGAAGAACAGATTATAAATCGACCAGCGTGCGCTTTCAATTAAACACAATCTAGGAAAACCCTGCCTGTCCTTTCCAATAGCTCTTGACTGTAAACAGCTTGCCTTCCAGTTTCTCTAAATGTAAATCTCAGTCTTCACTTAAGTTGGATCACAATGAAAAGCATATTATTGCTTAAAATCACTGCCTGAAATACACAGAGCTGCTTTAAATCAGGATTCTCTTTATATTACCCATCTCATGCATCACCTACGATATTCTGTCAAACACTTTGGGACAAAAAAAGTCACGTAAGACACAACAAAAGTCTGGTCTCAATAAACAACCCCAAATAAAAACGTTCAGGTGCTTCCAACGGCTAATAGCTTTTGTTGCTATTGACCCTTTTCACTCTGTATTTAGCTCTGACAGGGAGCTATTGGGAAGTGCGGGCTGTGAGTGTCCCTGCTGCTTGCCCCTGCTGACAAACACAAGTCAGCATCTAAAAAAAGCATAAGCAAAGATACTAACCTGCTTGAGGGCTTAAAAGCAGAGTCAGAAAGCTGTACTTTCTGTACCTGACATCTGATCTGGGTGAAAACAGCAGCAACACACAAATGGTCCCATACAGGGAACGTTCCAGTTTTTAGCACTGGTAACTAAGAGGAAAACAGGGTGAGACCCTCAGCCGGCGAGTGCTTACCTCTTTGTCTACCCTGGATGCTGCGAAGAGCCAAGATGTTCTGCTCATCCGAGAGGAACTGCTTCATCTTATGAAATGGCTCCTTGCCTCTCACAGTCAGTTTATTCCATGGCTTTGGCCGGGCTAGTATCTCACTCACAGACCCTTGCGACAGTCCCAACACATAATGTCCAAATATCCGCTGTCCAATATTGTGCTTGATCAACTGCTCTTTCACCTGACGTGCAATTTCGGCTGTGTCTATCTCCTCGCCTTCAGAGATGCTCCCAGCACTTTCTGACTGGCTGGGAGATGGGGCCATGCCATTTACATCCGGACTTTGTTGTAATGGACTTTGGGAAGATATGGAGTTTGTGCTGTAAGGACCTGTTGAAAAAATCATGCTTGTGCTTCCTGCTTCCTGCATTGCCTTGGAGTAGAAGGACTGCATTAGCTGTCGCTGGAGGAGAGAGTTTAGTGCAAATTTTCCTGTGGAGGCCAGGGGTAAGCTGGGGCTCGCCAGGGATGAGCTGAAAAAGTCTTGACTTAAACCCGTTGGTGAGAACTGGTGTGTACCATTAGTATTGGAAGCCTGCTCCCCCGTGTTGCGGAGCAACTGAGAAGGAGGGGAGGCCGGCAAGGTTGCAGGACGCTGACTCTCAGGCTGGTCTTTCCCTTTTCTCCTGGCTGACCCTACAAGGAAGGTCAAACATAATGCATTATGGGGGATCAAAGAGGGAAAAACCAAGATAAAAAAAATGCAAAGTTTGCCCCGCATAGGGAAAAAGTGCAGATTTCCAAGGGCCAATGAAGTGGCGGTGGGGTTTTTGTTTTCATTTTGGTTTTGGTTTGTTTTCATTTGGTTGTTGGGTTTTTTTCCCCATAATTGAAATTTTAATAAGCCAAACAAGGCCCCCAAAACAAACAACATGCATTTCATGTTTGCACCTTTCTTGTATGTTGCAGCCTGGAGAATCCCCCTTACAAACATTAAAACTAGAACAAGTACATGAAGTGCAGTTATACATTTAAAATAAATGCAGTTACAGACAGCAAGTCTCTTTGTTGTCTCTCATTCAAGACATTACTCATTGGACCTGACTGAACCCAAATGCAGCAAACATTTACATTTTGGAACAAACCAATTTGAATAATCACCATTAGGTGGATGCATCAAGATCACTCAGTTAAAAGTCATAAACCGCTTCAGAATTCAGTAATCCCAGGGCCAGTGGCAACTTTTAACTTCCTTCCAGCTGCAAAAACCATAAGCATTCAAGTATCTGGAAATTCCATGACTTGCCATTTAAAAAATGTGCACACAAGATATAAAAAGCCCACATTAGGAAAGCTAAACGGCAAACACACTTCGCTAAGAAGAAAGTATTTTGTTTTTCCAAGCTGACCTGCTGTAGTATATCTAAGTGTATCAGACAGGAAGATTATTGTGTTCTACATGCAAACATTTTGCACAACATTGTGTGTGGGGGAAGAGACTTCTGGTGCCACAGATGAATTTGTTCCCAAAACAGAAGACAGCCTCAAATGCTACCACTTGGTACATCCTGTAATGCTTCTCTTCCCTAACCTTTAAAGACTCTCTGAGGTCTCCAAGTTTGATTTGCTAATCCAGCCTATGAAACTGCAGAAATCCAACATTATTCAGTATTCTTGTCGCCTCTTACTCTTTCTGTCATGCATTAGCTCAGACGTTCATCTCTCACTCAGCCCTCCCTCCCTTTACAAAACAGGAAACAACCGGAATAGCTGAAAATCGTGTCAACCTACCACTCAGGTCACTATTTGTGATACGCAGCGTGGCGTTCTCAGACTGCAAGGAGCGGTTCTTCTCCAGCAGCAGCACCTCCAGCGGTTTAGATGCATCCTAAAGAAAATCAAAGTGGGAGGTGTGTTTCTAAAAGCATTAAGAGTCTCACTCAGGCACTAAAAAGGATTTCAGAAGAAGAAAACAACTGCTCATCCCTGCTATGAATGCAGCTAGGGAATTCGCCATGCATATATTTGCAGGAATCACTCAGCGCTCCTACGTGAGCCATAGAAGAGATTCACTGTTTAATTTTCATTGTAAATCATCCCTCAATTCTGCATTATTTTGGGATGTGTAATGGAACATTCTCTTAATCCTACTTATTTTAAAATGGTACTGGCATGCCTTCTATTTAAAACCTGCAGACTCCTTTTAATCTGATTAAAACAGGAGTTAAGATTATATTATTTCTTCTAGGTTGACCGACCCAAGTTGAGCGTTCCCTTGAAATGCTGCATTTCAGCAAAACCACTTTGCTCAAAACCAAAGCTGCTCAGAGAAACCTGTGCCCGATTTACCTTCCACCAAATATCTCATCCTTGATCATTAAAAAACATATTGAAAATTAATCCCTGTGCTTCAGTTCAGATTTCAGAAGCAGGAATTTAATTCATAACCTTTAAACCTCACTTGCTGGAATAGCAGAGCTTTCTCAGTACTCAAAGGTTTGTTTTCTTTGGGGAGCATTATTTTCGAGGCTAACAAAGACTAGAATGGTAAAATCCTTGCTCAGCGTACTGCCAGGACAAGAAACATGCAAATCTCAGAGTAGCTGTCGAACAACTCCAGTATGTTTGAAAGACCCAACTCCACAACAGTATGGATAACCACTCCAGCATAGCTGAAACATCATTCTATGTCTTGACCACTTTAAAGAAATTAACAGGCAAAAAATGTTCAGTTCATCTTTTTGCATAAGAAAACATCAGGAAAACAACGGTCAACCCATATGTCTCAACAGCCACAGGAAACTGCCTGTGCCAACACCAAAGAATTGCAAGACAAATTTTTTCTTAATTAACTGAATTGCTCAAGTAAGAAAGAAAACAAAAGTAGGTTCAGTACCTGCGCACCAGAGCTTTCAGATGGTGCAAACTCCATGGATTTCAATATACTGTGGAAGGCAGAAAAACAATTATTGTCTATTTCTTCTTTTCATAACAACTCCACTAATGAGCATTAACATTATCACTTCCTACTCTCCAGCAACACTACAAGTGGTAACAATTGTCCTTGCAGCAGCCCAGTCTCATAATGAATATAGAATAACCATTCAAACTACTTATTGGATAAGAAAATTCTCTTGAACGGCATCTAAATCATTCCATATGCAATCCCACCAGGCCAGTTTAAAGCATAAATTTAAAGGTTAATAAGGATCTAACATTTTAAGCTGTCAGAAGCGATACAAATTTATCTGAGAAGCTTGAAGGGAATGAAGAAGTTGTAGCAAAGCAACAAAACAGGGGAATCACCACTCCAGTCACAGTACTTTATATAATAAACACCAGCTCACACAGCAATGAAAATATGTACAAATAATCCTCCCAACCAGGATGCTACAGGCTAAAAAGGCGGTTTGTCATTTTAATAACCTCCCAGTTCTATGGCAAAGGGAAGACAAAATGGCACAATATTTCTTAAGAAATATCAAAGATCCAAGTATTTATTAAGTACATTAAGAGAAGAATCTGATAGTTTCCTTGTCGGTATTTTATATAAATACTGTGCGGTCGAAGGATGCCTCCCTTCAAAGTCTTGCAGTGAGAGCTGTTATCATCTGGCAAGCGACAATCTTACAGGAATACAAACTTCTTACTCTGCTTCATCTAATAAATTGCTTTAAACAGGCCTGCTGCAGGCAGGACATTAACTTCTCAGACTGGAGCAATAAATGATTTCAGTTTCTCATCGTACAAAGACGACATTCATTTGTTGAAGAAAAATACCTAACCAGATATAGATGGTGTCAATACGGCATTTTTTCAAGTATAAAAGCACCAGGAAATTTGTGTGGCAGGAAGAATATGCCTAATCATGTATTATATGTGGAAAAATGAGGAAAAAAGGCAGAAGGCCAGTATTAAGATGTAAGGACTAGTTGGGAATGCCACCAAGAGTCAGCTGAACACCCAGCACTTGTTAACTGCCTCAGACCATGTGGCATCCAGCTCCTCTATAAATCTGTCTGTGCTTTAATTCAGAATTAGATGTCCATGAAGTGACACTCTGGGAATCAGTAGTCTGAGTGAGTCATTCAAGATCACTAAAAGCCATAGCAAATCCAAGGGAAAAAAAGTCATTCCAAGACAGGAACCCCATGCGTTGCATACTGTGTTAATTCTGACAGGCACTCCTGCAAATACAATTATTAATAAAACCACAAAACTCTGGCCATCAGTTTCATCATATGGTGTCACTGAATGACACCTCTTCCCATCAGAAAACACTGTGGGGTAGAGCCATGATCCAATACACAATCACATAAAGTAATGCCATTAAGACTCTGCTTTACGTGGGCATAACAGCTCACCCACATGCAAAAGTGCCTCTTTTCTGCTATTAATGGAATTGTGCCAGTCAGGGAGAGAGGCTGTGCATTAATGGCTTGAGTTCTTAGAGATCCTGACATTATATTGACATCACAGGCATGTTTACTTAGGTTACTAATCACTGCTGAAAGCAAGTGCTTCTTGGGACACCTCTTCAGAGGCACAGCTCTGTCTATAAGGACTCCAAGGCTCTAGGGGAGACAAATATGCAGAGACTCATCTAGGGAAAACCGCTTGAAAAGGGGGGCTGAAAGCACAGCAAGCAGTAATCACAGATTCACAGAACAGTTTCCAATGGGATTGGAACTGGGTGAGCTTTAATGTGCCTTCTAACCCCCTGCCACAGTCAGGGACACCTTTGACTAGAGGAGGTTGCTCCAAGTCCCATCCAACTTGGCCTTGAACACTGCCAGGGATGGGGCAGACCCAGCTTCTCTGGGCAACCTGTTTCAATGCCCTTATGATGGTCAAACATGGAGACTCCTCTGAATTTTTTAAACCTCCTTTCTTTTATTGCAAATTATCACGTGGCAAACTTCCCATGGCAAATCTCAGCTGTTTCTCCCATTTTGGCTCAGACCAGAAGTACACTTGCAATGCAGGTCTCCCAGTAATCCCCACTTACTGCACTTCAGTTTGCCATGCAGAGCAGTCCTGGAGTATACAACTGCCTTCCTTCAAGATGAGACTAAACCAAAGGAAGCTGCACACTCTGAAGGAGCTGGTGTGATGTTCTCTGATCACTACCGTGCTGCCTACAGAGCCAGACTGAAACCAGTCCCAAGTGCAAAGTAAACCTAAATGTATTTAGTCTGTATATGCAGTTCTTGGTACCAAATGCCCAGCTTTGAAGCCCTGACCCTGTTGTGCCCTCCACTTGCACCAGCTCCTCTACCAATGCAGTTTTGTACTGAATACCTGCTGCCAGCTGGGAGCTGTAAAAAGGATCCTGAACCTTGCAGCAGCTGCATTTTCCACTGAGCTTGGAGCAGGGATGTGCATTCAAACCTCATCTGGAAGCTTACTGACCTCTGCCTGCTTAAAGTGGATTCTCTGCTACCTGAAATAGCCTTCTGGCCATTCCACAGGTAATTTCCTATATACTTATAACCCAAAATACACTAAAACCCAAGTTGATGCTATCTCAAATTGCCCTTGGAGGAATATTCACTATAGCATGTTCACTTTCTCAAATGTAAAAGCAAAGTATGTCAAAAATGACTCCCCAAATGTGTCACAAACAGGAATAGGAGGAAGCAAAATGTTTCCCCTTTGGATTCCAAGAATATCTCTGCCCATGAGATTTCGACTCACTCTGCTCCTCAAGATCAGTTATCTGCTCTATAAAGGAACGATCTTGCGACTTGAATCTGCACATCTAAGACAACTTGAAAGATCTTACTCTAAAGCAAAGAGTGCATTGGGACAGCTCAACTTTCTGACTGTATGATCCTGACTGCACAGGCAGGAGGGTTAGCACTGTTGTATTACTCAAGAGGGAACTGAAAGTACACACAGAGCTCTCAGATCTCAAAGAAAAGGTTTACAAGCCATTTGGCACAAAAGCCAATGCAGCAACAAAGGAATCCTTCCATCCAGATCTCGATGTGGACCTCCAAGGTTAGAAGCCGGCTGACATTGAGATCCCTCAGCCTTGAATGCCCCTAACATCCTTGGAAGGACTAAGGAAAATACATCAGTTTCCAAACAAACAAGGGGTTTATTCTCTTTTTCCTTACTGTCAAGATATCATTTTTCTTGGTGTGTATGCATGTTATGAGCAGCTCTTTCTTGTTCAGTGGTGCAGGGTACAAAGACAGCATAGCAGGATTCAGTACGAGGGACACCAGATCTACACCAATAGACTTTTCACAGCTTCAGAACTTTTCATACTTCAGAAGAGACTGTCATTCACAGATGCCCATTTAGATTTCAGCACATCTTTTGGACCAGATGGGAACAGAGAGGATGGTGTGAGTGAGCTGCTGTGACAATGAAGCACTGCAAACATCTTCAGTGCGCTCACAGGGGGTCTTAACACCCCACAGGACCCAGTAGGATGGTACATGGACCCCACGCCACCTGCAAGATAGCTGGCTGTCCCTCCAAAGTCAGCAGAAAAAAACTGTCACCCACAAATTAGGGAATATAAAAGCTGTAACAGCCACGAAAACAGAGTTAATTTACTGGCACCCAACAAGGGCCACTTGCAGGAGATTATCCCATCTATTTCACTGCAGGCTCATCTTGAAATAACAGGAACGGGCAGAAGCACGACATGAACACTCCGGTATCATGGCTTCTCCTGGACCTCTTATCTGCCTTCCCTCATGTCGTTGTTGCAAGAAAGAAAAAGTAAAAACCAAAGGCATTATTGCCAGAAATACAAGGATATAATAAGAGTTTCATAGGATTTAAAACTCATCTGCTGTTTTGGCACATTCACATTTAGTAATTCATGTAGCAAATGGAGAGGCTGTGGCCTCATTCCCATTCACCGCTTTACATGAGGGCATAAGGCAGCTGAAATCTGAAGCTGAGTTTCCTTAATTCAGGAGAGAACATGGTTATATTTACCCATACCACTAAAAGAATGATGCTTTTTTTGAGACCAGTTAATATTCAGGTATAATGACCCAAGAAACAGACAACTGAAACTATATCCTTCCATCAGGGAGTGGTGCAGCTGGCAGTGAACCAGAACCGCAGCCAGCATGGCTTGAATGTAATAGCACCAAGGGCCTGGGCAGTCCCTGGGCTTGCAAAACCAAACGTGCTTTCCACATTCTCCAGGGACATGCAAACTAAAGCACATGACTCCCAGCCCCATCTGAAATACCTCATTAAACAAGGTAACATTTTTTCAGGCTTCTTAAAAAACACACAAGAATGCCAGAATGATGAAAGAAGAGATGGAGTTTCTTGCAGTTATTTAAACCATGACACTAAACATATTTCCAGTCAAAAAAGTTCTCTTCTGAACCTGACAGCTTATTTTGTTAGAGTTTGAAATGAGGCTCTTTTAAGTCTCTTAAAAAAGCCCCCTGGAATAGGAAGAGGCTGTTTGTGGCTTTAGTTTAAAACCACAATGTATTAGTAAAAATATACAGTGAAACAAGCACAGCATTAAAATGGTAAGTGCTGAACAGTACCTGGCAAAAGCATAGAAAAGGTATTATGGCCAAAGGCCCTGCACTTAATTCTTGGTCCACTTCACATTCAACTGTTGGCTGGGGATTTTTAAAGAGTCATCCACCTAAAATACCACAGATTTTCAAATGCTTTACCCTTGGTGGACAATAGTTTGCACCTTTTCTTCATGACACTTGTATTACTTGCTACTGCAATACTGCTGCAACAAAAAGGAGCGCTCTCAGACACAGCATTGGTTCTGGATGCAATTTCTGCCAATATTCCCAATTTCCCCATCTTTGTGGGTTTGACTGAATTCTTTATTATTCTGAGATCACAGATTTGTGGCTTCATTTAACAAGCATTGTTAAACTATAGTTTGTGAAAAAATTACGGTAAGCAGTTAACACTTACTTTAATTCTTTCTTAACCTCTTCATAATCAGCCTGTCCTTTCAGTTTTTCTTCCAGTTGCTTTAAAAGAAAGAAGATGGATTTAATTATTTAGGTTTTTTTCTTTCTGCAGGCTTTCAAAATCATCTTTAAATTATTCCATATATATAGCAGCACAAGTGAGGGTTAATGACTCGAACCTAATTTACATGTATTAGAAAACAAACTATAACCAATTCAACATAAACACAATTATACCTCACTCTTCCTTTGTTTACAGAGTGCCAAGCGTTACAGAATTCAGTAGGTCCCAATTTGGCTGTTTGCAATGTCACTGTCATATGTTCAGTAAAGAGGTCGGGGAAGAAGGTATTAAAAATGGGGCAGCTGAAATCTTTATGCAACTGATAAATGGAAAAACCAAGCAGGATGCTTTGGCACACACTGTATTCTTCATACGACAGCTCTTGATAACCTTATCTACATGGAAAAGAAAAAAGAAGACTGAAGAAGCTGCTGTTGACTGGAACAAGCCTTAGGCTTGTAAGACTTCTACAATGCTTCATGCTCAAACAAAACAGCTGTACCAAGTCATTTTACAAGCATTACTTATTGCAGTAACTAATATAATTACACACCGGAGATGAAGCATTGAGACCAACTCAGCAGGTCTTTTTGGTCAGGTCTGCTTGACCTGGGGCAGTCTCAATGGTTTCTCTTTGGTGTGAAGATGCCACAAATGCTGAAATAAACCTCCTAACACAATCTGTAACGCAATGCCACACATTTGGACCTTACCCAGCTCCCAACAACAGTGCTCATCACTACAGGATAAATGCTTCAGGAGGCCTTAAACATAGTGATACATAATTGATGCCGTTATGTTGCTTGCAAAAGCCACATTCATTTCCCACTAATAATTTCTTTGCTTAGTACAGGCACACCTGACCTAAGCAAAGAAAGAGCAGAACTTACTGGCTTGCAACTTTCATGGGTAAGTTCAGGCTAGCTCTGCTTCACTTAATTTTTTGGTGTTAAAACTGTCACAGAATCCCAAAGGTCACAGGAAACAGAAATAACACAAGGACAAACCACCCTCAAAGACCCAGCATCTGCTTTGAAAAAGAAAGGGATATATGACATGAAAAAGAAAAATAGGGTTTTATGTCCAGGAGAGGCTGCCTTCAGTGGAGAAGTGAATTGAAGAGGATCCTATACCACTCTTGGGCTGCTTGCTGAATGCAGGAGGAAGGCAGGAAAGGCCTGCAGTGAACTTGGATAATTATAGCAAACCCATTTTAAATGCAGCCCCATAAAGTTCTGCACCAACAGTTACAGGTGTATGAATAGCAGGGCTGGGACACATGGACAATTAGAAGTAGGAACCTCTTAACCCAAGTAAGCCCGTGTGTTATCTGTCACCCATCTCAAAGCTACCAATGGGTGCAAGCAGCAAGCCTGAACACTGTGTAATACAGCATCCACAGATCAGCAAGTCCATCATCTGAGCCATCTTAACAACTTAAATGAGGCTTCTTCAGATGACAACAGCAACATGATGGGGCTTTGTTGGATTTCCAGCTATTTTGCTGTCTATTAAAGGATTCTCTGTCAAGCCCTTTCCAGCTTAGGCACTGCTGACATTTCCTTCTTGACATTAGTACACATATTAAAAAGCAGCGACAAAGTGGACATCCATGTTATCAATATACCGCCCTCTTAAATTCCTGTTCCTGCTTTTTGACACCATAATCCACAATCCTTAGTCACTGCTGACAAGAGGCATCTCCCAGCAGTAATAGACGGGCCCTGCTCTGGCAGCTGCTCAACAAGCAGCTCTTAATGGATCAGCACCATTGGTTGTTGCAGGAAAGCAGAAACTGTTAAGTGCGGAATTTGCACTCTATGGAACACTGGTGAAACAAGTGGTCTCTTAAAAAGTCCTGTGTCCTAAATCCTGAGCCACCAGTAACTCAGGCAGTCATTAAGATGTGTTAAAAAGACAGGAAAGACACACATCTTTTAGCCATTTCATCAGACATGCCCTGCCTTACCATTCCAGTAACTAACTGTAATTACAGGGAGTACTGACTCTGCTTGATACAGCAGCGACAGTGTACAGCTATTCTAGCCCTGGATAATGTGACCAGGAAAATCCTACATATACTAAAGATGTCTGAGGTTCTGATAACCTCCAACATGTGTTGAAATCTCGTTATGCAAATGCACTACATAACCCCAGGGCCCAAGCGTCACTTCAGTCCTCTCAGTTTTAAGGAGGGCCAAGCTTCAATACTACGCGAGTTCAAGCAGCTTCTCAAGCTACAGCACGATGCTAAAAACCAGAATCACTTTAACACGGAATCCAGCTGGACTTTTTAATGCACCAGTAAGACTGGAGAGAGACCTTAAAGGAAACCAGTGAGCCAGAGAGCCCTTGGTACTGGGCAGGAGACTGAGCATCACGACTGACAGCTTCAATACTTCAACGTAGGCAATGGAAGGGTGATGCTGAACACCACACAGCATCTTTCAGCTCCCCTTGGCCATCTTCTAACTGCTTCTTGCTCCTCTACATCTTAAAACAAGGATACACTATAATTCACCCCTTCTTTACCTGTGTGACTTGTAGCGTTTTGGGGTCTACAGGATAGCTTTTACAGTAGGGATAACTGGCTGTTTACACTAGCCCTCAGTATATAAAGCACTGGAATAAATTTATACAAATAATATCCTGGATTAATCTGTTAGTTCCTTATGCAAGGACATGCTAAGCAAAAAGCCGTTTGCAGAAACAGAGAAAAGCTAATGATTCCCATTGTAATGCAACCTATATTAAATGTAACTGTACAGGGATATGCTTTACCCTGAAAATATTTCTGGGAATTTTAGGTACAAAGCCCAGTTAGTAAAAAAAAGATGTTGACAGAAGGAAGCTGCTTTGGACTCTCAGGTACCTGTATACTATTATAGCAGGCTGCAACCAGCAATATTTTACTTTGAACTGTATAAAACCCACATACATCCATCACTTCCAAGTGCCTAATATAGAGATTGTTGCCATGGAAAATCTGCACCTAAATGTATACTTTACTAAACAATATAAACTAACAACTGAGAATGCACTGCCTGTATATAAGCAGACTATTTAGGCACTTGGCATCTTCCCAGTCAACGACTGTTTTAAAATGTATTAGTATGGTAATTGTCTCAAAGAACCCTGTGAAATGCCCAGAACATGGTATAACAGAGGTTCAAGCTGTGAGACAATCTGGAGGAACTAATATCTTGCACTAAATATCAACCTGCTTAATTCAAACAAAATACATCCTAACGTCCTCCAACAGACAGTAATGCAGGGAGCCAGAGGACAGAAGGCATGGACTGGTGGTGTTTTGCACAACAAACTAGAAGATATTCCATGTTAAGGAATTGTCCTGTATTCGTTGTGTGAACAAATTCATGTTGGAGCATACACAGATTGGCTCCCCTCTTATTTTTAACAACTGAGTAAGTTATTACTGTGTCTTTAACTAAAGTGTCTTAGGTAAATAGCATGTGCTGTATAAAAGGGTCTAAAAAATCCCATTAGACTCATGTCATAGTTTAGAGTGATAAGCTAAAAAGCCCATATTTAATTAACCCAGGTTATCTGATGGATCTCTTTGCTAACTAGCACTGTTTTATTGTAAGTGGGTAGCAGAGAAGCTCTAACACCCAGCAACAAAGGGTTAATACAAATACGATTAGAAAAGACTTGTTACTAGAGGACATGTTTTGATTATTAGATCAGATGAAGATAAAGAAGCAATAATTCTGAAAGTATTTCTGTATTGTTTCATTAAGTCACAGAGTATTAAAGAACTCCCCCAAGATACGGTCTGAGAACATTGCTTTAATTTTTGAAACTGTGATTCACTTTTGGTGGATGCAACCATTATAATCTCAGTTGAAGCAATCTCTCCATAATCAAACATGAGATCAACACATTCCCACTGAGATTTGGGTCTTTGTACAACAGATCTCAGACACAGGTTTTCCAAGCACGTAGGGGTAAAAGTACATATTGTGAAATATTTTTATACTGCAACAAATAAGGTTAGAGAGGGTTGAAATGACTCAAATTTTATCAATAGAGTCACTGCACCAGACACTATCAACAAGAACCTAAATACAGAGCATTAGCCAGCCAAGCCTATGAGAAAATGGAAGGAGATTACTGTACTGAAAATCAAAGGCTTGCTCTGTAATTTCTGTGATCCTATTCCCTTTGAAGTTAATGGCTAAACTAATACTGACCTCACCAGGAACATGCTTTATTCCAAGAAAATCTGTCAAGTGCAAGGACCCAACATATTTTCTATCAGGCTTTATGAAAAAATAAAAAACCCCTTTAAGATAGGTCCAGCCAGTAAAATGTGTTGCTCAAAACCAGGCCAGCTCCTTCCTCCCTCATTAAGAGTAGCGCTCACATAGTGACAGATGGGCAGAGACTGATACTGTCAATATAGGAACCTAAAGAGTTTCCTTTGCTGTACTGAATTTTCATCAACATTTTCATAAAAAAGGCTGTTTGAAGACACACTGAAAGCAGACTGAATGCAACACTGCTGCTTTCATTCCTAACAGCCATTTCTGCACATAAATCAAACCACACCAGAGCAAAACCAGTAAGTGCTAAAAAATGTCAGAATTAAAACAATTTGTAAGAGTTTCAACTGAACCTTAAATCACTGTGATAGAGGAAAGCTGCCCACACCGCAGGCAGAGCTAAGCGGGGACTATCAGCCTCCTGCTTTCAAAAACCCCTCAGACTATAAAACCTGCAAAAACTATGAAGTCTTTAATGGAATAGATAAATTTATCTTGTTTACACTTTGAAGCTCATAGATGGTAGAACAATGAAAGAGAAAGGACTTACAGGAAACTGATTCATAACACATGTTAGGAACCATTTTTCATGCTTACTGATAGACTAAAACTGTGTGGGCTAGTGTACAAAGTGAAGCTGCTGAAGCAAAAGGTAAAAGGGTAACTCACAAAACTATTAGATGCTTCCTCTAGGTTTAGTGCAGTGCTGCTGGTATGGAAATGAGCTCAGGACTGAACTTCTAATTTTAAATGGGAATTACTGTGCAGCAAATACACAGCTAAAAGAATGAATGACATGGTTATTAAGGCTAAAAAGCAGTCTCTCTGATTTTACTGGGTTTTATGCTCTAAATGATACAGTTCCCTTCTCCAGTGGCAAGAACTGGAGTGGGCAGCAGGTAATTCAAAGACAGATCATAAACATTCCTGGCAAATCTCCAGTAGCAATCATTGGAGTGGGAATTGAAAGTTTTAAAACCTAACACAGATTTGCTGTGCTGTTTCAGTTCAGCTACTGCACTCCATAGCCACGGTAAATATATGATGGGGTTTGCTAGTGGTTGTAATTCTAAAAGTGGCAGTGCTCTGCACAAACAGATTTCAAAACAGTGAGAACTAGGTCAATCACATTTCAACAAACCTGAGATCACTGAGAGTAAAATGCCACAGAAAACAGAATTCAACAGCATCCTGAAGAAGTCAGGGGCTTCTATGGTGCCTCTCAGAACCACAGCAAACTTCCACCAGTAATATCCAACATTGGTACAACAGCTGTATCCTTTGAAAGGTGCTGAGCACAGAACTGAGCCTTACTTTGAGTGTGCTGTTCTTGGCGGTGAGCTGCTGCTCCAGCTGGGAGATTTGGCTGCTGGAGTTCTCACGCAGCTTGGTGAGGCTGCCCTGGAGTCTCTGAACATCTTCTACCAGCTGGGCGATTTCCCGCTCCTTTGCCGCCAGCTCCACCTCCAAGCTGGACCGTGTCAGCACCTCGATGGCCTGCTCCTAATGGAAAAACATGAAACAAAACAAAGGCAACAAGCTTGAATTCAGGGCAGGTAGGTAAGGGCCAAGCATGGCTGAGGGTGGCATGAGAGACACAAACAATTTCTAAAGCTGGGACTCCTGTGGTTGACTGTGTGGATCTGGAAGATGAACCTTTCTACTCCCCAGCATAGCTCTTTGGTAAAATAGGGCTAATGGAGAGAATAAATACCCCTATTTCAGAAGTGCACTGGAAAGATGCAGCCGTGAAAGTCAAAGGATTCTATTTAGATCTATTTATTATTAATAGTCCAAATGCTTTGACAACTATGAAAATCTGTGCTTACAAACTATTAATCAGATAAAATATTCGGAAGTAATGGAGCAGAATTGCTTAATCAGGAAGGGCAGAGCTGTGTGCCTTTGGCTGTCTGTAGGCATGCTGCACAGCTCAGGCAAAATTGTCAGAAATGGCCCCAAACTGCTGCTTCTAATGCACTTTTTAGGCTCCTTGCCTGAAAACTGCTCACTGTTAAACATTATTGCTAGCAACTAAAGCCTCTTCTCCACAGGGATGAAGACAGATGTGACAGCTGTAAGACAAGGCCATTCTCCCTTTGGCCTCCACTTTCACAGATTCCCTTTCCCAAATCAGGATCTTTCTTCCTCTCATTTCCCATGGCTGCAAAATCTGTTCTCAAGTCTGAAACCTCCTCACTGGACCAACTTTCCAGTAGGATAAGAATTAAGAGGGGACAGAGAAGTTAAGAAGGCAGATCTATACAGAAAAGGTAATACAGACTAAATGAACCATTGCTTTTGTCCTCTTTTGTGTTAAGAGATCAACAGCTATAATGCATCCGAGCTCTGAACCTCTCTTCCATGAAGAACACACACAGATTCTTGTGCAGACTTGGGGAGCATGAGGGAGCCCAATAAAGAAGGCACATTCCATTAAAAAGCCTAAAAGACATCTTACAAAGGTTAATGGCTGTTCCTCAGAAAACACCAGTGAGGGAGGAAAGAATCCATTTACCACAAAAGACACACAATGATCGCAAGCACTATACCAAAGATCCTACGGCAAAAAAGCTGAAAATTCCTCCCCCCATGCTGTCACCCAAGCACTTTCCTTACAATTCAAGATGACATTGCAGCAGGTTGAAATACACTCCATCCCCTCTTTGCTGGGAAATACAGGCACAACAAAATGCCTTTTCCATATCTTCTAAACACTTAGCTTGATTCCCAGTGACTGCATAGCATTGTATCTCAGAAAGCTACATGTAGGAACAGCAGTTAACAACGCTCTCCTATTAGACTGAATTATACTTTTAACTTGAAAAAACCTCTAATTTGCTTGCATGAAACATCACAAGTTATATAATCATCTGCTGCTTGTGCCTATTGAGACTTGAACGTAGAGTCTGAAATAAGATAGATAATGATCATTTTCCTCCTGCAGTAGTTGTCATATTAAATATAAATGAAGTGCAGAAGTACTATTAAACACAAGAAAGACCTAATGTTAAAATAATGATAAGACTAGGACACAAGACAGGAAGAGGCAGGTAATTCAGAGTTACAAGTGATATTCAGGCTCCTTATTTTGTATTTTGTAGCCTGCTTGTCTATCTTCTGCCATCTCTGAGAAAACACTGGATCGTATTCATAGATGACAAAACAGATCTGGAGGACTTAGGGTTTGTTATTCATTCTCTGCAAATGTATTTTAAAGGCAACCACGGGTTTCTCCGATATCAGTGTCAAGCATGTAGATGGCTTGGCAAGTAAAAAAGCAATATAAGGAGCACGATTCCTTTTGTTTGGTAAATCTGCTGCTTAGAAGAAGACTAAATTTCACTTAATTGCCTACTTACATTTAAATACTCCTATTTTTCCTTTGGCAAACAAAAATCAAAGTAATCTGCCTGCTCATCTGTGATACCTGTTAACCCAGGACCAGCTGGAGTCCTGTAACAGCACCCTGATCCCGCAAGGTCTGATCAGCAGATTCAATGCTACCAACCTCCCCAAACAGCACTGTTTGCTTTACCTAAAGACACACAACAAGCAGCCAAACCTTTAGGAGTACAGGCTATCTTCTCCATTTTCTAAGCTTCTTTTATTGGATTTATAGGTGTAATTTTCAGTTTAGATATATCCATTGAAAACTGGAATGATACTGAACTTACTTCCAGTTCCTCTGACAGCCCATACACTATGAATAATAAGAATGAGCAGGCAGCAGGTCCCCACTAATGAAAGCAACACTGGGCAAAGTTGGTCGCCTTGGTCTGAAGCTCCACACATCCTCTGTGCCCTTCAGGCAGGCAAGTGCTGATGGCCCACCAAGGCACTGTTCTTTACACTGCATCAATTCCTTTGTTTTTCCTCTGCTGATGCCCTTACTGATGTGATTTAACTTCTGAGTCTCTGCTATCCTCCTGGACCAGCTGAGGAGAGCTATGGATCACCATATCAGTCACCTCTGTCCTTCCTGTGATCTTCTCGAGCCACCATGCCCCTCAGAAGTTGAACCAAACCACAATCCCAAAGGAACACAATTCCACTGCAGTTAAAATATTACTCCAAAGAGGTATTTTTATAGCTGTGAGCTTAAATTGAAAAGAGTTGTGCTGTAGGAATGTCAGAAACCTGTAAGAGCCAGTAAATATTTTCTCTCACCACATCAGGTGCCTTCTGGATCTGCGTAGCAAGTTGGAGAGATTTGTTAGCTGACGAGAGCTGCTCCCTTAAGGTCTCTGCCTCTCTCTGAGCCACCTCTGCCCTCTGAAGGAAATGAAAAGGGGTGAAAAGAGAAAGTACATTCAGTTTAACAACTGACAATTATTACAAGAACATTCATCAATTCATGCCTGACTGAATATAATTGATTTTCCTAAACACTCAACCTAATAAATGTTAGAAAAAAACATAGAATGTGATGGATTTTTATTTTAAACAGTACAAGGAAGAATAATTGAGCGATTATGACAGTAATTTAACGCTAGGAGCAAAGAATCCCCTGCTGATACTAATGCTGCGGCCCACTGAATTTCCCAGACTGAATAAATACAAGTGGAAATGGAGTCTTTTTATTCAATTTCTTTCTATTCTCATAGACCAAGCAGATTTTATTGCAAGGTCCCTCATGGGAATAATTCTCATGGGTAAATGCTGAATTAAAAGATATTCTGACCATTCTCTCTAACACACACACACACAATGTTGTGGGCTTGCTTTCTTCAGTAATTATTTCCCCAAACACAAATTGTTAGATTCTGTTCTTTCAGCACATCTATTTATTCAGCAATATTTAACCCTGAACTGACGACTGTGCACAGCTCAGTTACCAACTGCTGAGGATTTACGCAATATCTGATCAGCCTGGGACTTGGCTACCAGACAGAATTCCCATAAAAATATTGAGTAATGATAGAAAGGAGAAAGGCAGAATTATGAGGAAAGACTGTCTGTACAAGAGTTTGGGTAGAGACAGATGGATCAGTAACTTCAGGCAATAAATAGCAGCAGAGTCCTTTCCATAACTGTGTATAAGCTTCTGCTCAGAAAAGTGGAACAGAACCTGGTTGTTCTACAGTATATACTCCTCCTGGCCAGACTTTCTAAAAGAAATGTATTTGATTGTTATAAAACTACACTGCTGACCTCCTTGAGCAGTCGCTGCTTGTCATCCAGGCTACTTCATGCAAATCATCCTGCACCTTTGGCAGAAAACACCTAACATGATTTTCTATCTCTACTTGTAAGACATAGCAGCAGCTCTTCCAAATGTGTGAGCTGCTGCAAAGCATGGCCAAAACTTTTCTTGACCAACTTTTACCCTTTACGTTGATGGGTCCCCCTCCTTTATTGAGTCATAAATTCACACTGCCATTTTTTTAAGCCACCATAAACTGCCATATTTCTGTGTGCCAGACTCCCTGTTTTCTCAGCTAATCCTTTTGAAATCCTCAGTCATCTAAAGCAGTGTGTATAAAACCTATATCCCTGTGTGTGTGCATGATCTTTGAGCTCCTAGTCAAAGCAGAGAGACTGTCTGCATGTGTAATCAATCAGTAAACTAACAGCAATCAAATACTAAACGCATCATCTGCGCTATTTGCTCACAACATTATATTAAATGATTCTGCATAGGTTCTACAGTTGTAATTAAAATGTGATTGTAAAAAGTACAGTATCATGACTCTAATAATCAGAGCATGGGACACAACCTATTGCGTGCTTGAAAACATGGCAGCAGCATTAAAAAGGCACCAAAAAAGAAAGCTGATGTTGTTTATGCAGTTGGTATCAGGATAAAAACCTGAGCTAACAATACACATTGATACAAATTATTTTCTAGCACTTTATTAGATGTGGATGTACATGTATTGATCTAATAACTGCTGAACAACTCCAGTAAAGCAGGACAAGTTACTACACTGTGGCACTTGCTCTACTGCTGTATAAGTAATGAGTTTTGCAGCCTTAAGCAATTCTGCTGATGGCTTCTATTCACAGCAGCATTGTTTTCAGAACCTATTCAGCTCGCATGCAAGCAAACCACAGAGGGTATTTCTAATAGATGTTACATCTGCATATACAGTGAGCTGTCAGCTGCCCTCTCTGCACAGCCTCCCCAGCCAATTCACACCACCTGTTGTAATCCTGTGAATAATACCAGACAAGATTTCATACTAGGCATTGTTTGAAAAGACACCAACAGAAACTTTGGGCTGTTCTGCTTGGGAAATACTCGTCAATTTTCCTCTTCTTTTTTATTCCAGAATGGAAGCATTTTTGAGCCATAATCAGAGATGCACTCAATGCCTGGAAAGCACTTGTGGGTGCTATTGCAATATAAATTATAAATTACATATAAAAACCTTTTAAAAGAACAGCAGGTTCAAAATTGAGCACTTACAAGTTCTGAAAAGCCAGCCCCAGGGCTGCGGGTGCACTCGGCCACCCCCCGTGTGTGGGGCTTTGGGAGGCAGGCTGGAACCACTCAGTAACATGCTCCTGCTATTCCCCACAAGACCCCCCCCTCCTTCATTCAGCTCTCAGGATGAATACTGCTCACTGAATGAGTATTTTGCTTCGTCCTCCTTGTTCCGTATGTGACCTCTGCGGTTTATTTACTGCAAACTAATCCCACCCTCCTCTGCAGACAGGATTAATCGCTTCCTCACAGGCGGCACGGTGGTTTCCACCAGAGGATCCAACTGCTTCAGATTCGTTAATGAATGCACTGGCACAACCTCCATCTTGAGGTGTATGGGATCCTTAAGCCCCAGCACACCTCCATTCAGGTGCTGTGCATGGCGGTGTCAAACACAACCACCCCCTGTGGCACAGGCTGTGTTTGGCTGTCTCTCACCTGCACCCAAGACCCCACACAGCAACTGCTCCCCTGCAGAACCCCCTGGTTTTCCCTCTCTGACTCCCACCCCTCTCTGCTTGTCACTCTGCTCCCTTCCTAATTCATTTTGGCTGCTGGAAGCACCACTTCTGTCTTCTCTGAGCTTTGCGCTGCCTTTAGCTCCAGGCAAGCTCATACCTCGCACGACCTATCAAATACACAAACTCCCAGAATCAGTCTTACCCCCACGATCTCCTCCTTCCTCTTTTCCTTGTTGCTTCTTCTCCAGCTGTCCTCGTGGCAGCCCCGTCCCAGTACTTCTCCCTCCTTTCCTCCCTCCCCACCATGAATCCCGTCTCCACTTCCTGCTCTCTGTGCTCTCATGCTGGCATTGCCCATCTCCCCATTGCAGCAGGGGAAGACTGGGGGAGCATCTCCCCTGCCCGTGCTCCCTGTTCAAGCAGCACTGAACCTTACATTGACATCAAGAGAAGCAAAACCTGGCTGGTTAATGTTCACCAGCCAGAGCAGCAATAGACTGCAGTGTGCTTGGGACAGGCACAGACATCAAAGACGACAAATTCAAACCAGATTCTGCCAACTTGGTCTGAACTCTTTGAGTTTTTTTTCAGACACTTATAGGCTGGCCAACCTTGGGGTTATTCCCTTCCCTTCCCCACTCCCACCCCCTTGAGCAACAGAAGATACAACCCTGAGAAAAAGGCAGACCCTCCTTCATCGAGTGCCAAAGCCCTTGTCTTCAATAGGGGCACAGCAGGCTCCTCACCAAAGTGAGAACAACTCATAACTTGCGGGGAAAACTGGATTATTTTTTTTCCTGATCTTGTCCTTAGAAATAGTTGAATAATTTTTCCTGAAATAAGAAAGTGCAGGCAGAGACAGACGCCCAGGACGGAAAATGGCTAAAACCTAAAAAGCTTGCACAACTTCAGTCTCTGGAAAGTTCACGCAACCCTCTCTTTGAAACTATTCCACTTCGGCTAAGAAATAGATCTGCCATAGTACCAGTGCTTTTCATCACTCTGTGCTAAAACTCTTGGCTCCTTACCTCTGAATCTTCTATGCACAACCCAGAAACCCCACCATGACCAGTGACAGTCACACGACTGGCCTTGAGAGAGACGATGCAAACCCAGCATTGCCTAATACTGCTATTTTTCTGGAGAGTTAAATCATGCAATTCCTCCTCATTTCTATACTGCTGTTTCTCTAGCATAGAGCTACCACCCTGGCAACAAAGTATTTCAAAATACTCCTATTCTCCTTAATTCAGCACGAAAATATTGTACTGTTTCCACTGGAGCCAGCAGGTCATGAGCATAATGCTGCTGTGTGCTTTCCAATTAAAAAAACCCAAAGCCTTACACAATATATCCAGTTTAAATTATTCTCATTGTTTCCTGACAAGATAATGAATAGCATGAACTGAATGCTCTTCTACTTACAGTAAAATGTTAATTTGATCAAAGACCAGTGGTGTGAATAGCAAAATGAGATGCTTACAAGCAAAAAGAGTATAACCTTTCCCTTGAAAGTTTCAACAGCCAAACTGTATTTCCTTATTACATGCTGAATTCAGTGCTACATGTAGAAGAATCTTCCTATGGGCAAGGAGTGCATATTATCACAAGTAGTCCTGCTGAAGTTAATGAACCCAGTTATGGCAGTAATCACCAGGCTTGTTTTCAAGCGCTTGAAGCTAACGTTCTTACTTGCAAGCTAACTGCAGAAGCTCTGTTTCTCAGAGTATGAGATCAATTACGGCAAACTGGTTCAATGGGCTTTCATTTTCTAACTTTTGAGACATGCAAATCTATTCTGAACCCTTGAAACGAGCCCAGCTTTCCCAGAACAACAGCCAGGTTACCCAGAAATCTATGCCATGAAAGGTTCTTCAGGGCTCTGGCACCTATTTTTTCTGCAATGGAATATTACATGAAAAAAAGTCAAAAATCCCTCCAACAAACAGAAGAGGTTGGGTTGTCTTCACTCTTGTCTTCAGGCTATTGCACTTTCCTTTGTGCACTGAAAGGCTTCTCAACTGAAGGCCAAGCATGTACAGGAAGCTCCTGTGTTTGTATGAAAATAGTATTAACCATATTTTGCCTTTACACACCATCAATCTGCGCAAGGATCTCAATGCACTTTATAAAGTAAATGTTAGTATTCCCATTTTACAGGTAGTGAAATCATAGGATGAAGGGAATGATCTCATCTGCTAGGGAATATCATCTGCTTCTTATATCTAACCTGAATTTCCCCTGTTTCAGTTTAAATCTATCACCCCTTGTCCTATTGGTACAGTCCCTGCTGAAGAGTCCCTCTCCAGCATCCTTGTAGGCCCCTTTCAGATACTGGAGGCTTCTTGATTTTTAAACAATGTGAACTGAATGTCTAAAGCTAGCAAAGAAAATGTGGGTGGCATGAAACCACAAACACTCAATACCAGAACCTTCAAATGAGCTTCTCTCCCCCTTTTTTTTAACACTCCAAATTATTCCTGTTTTCATAACATAATTATTCTTTTCAGCCAAAACCTCCATTTTTCTCATGCACAACTGGCTAGCTCCAGGTTGCTACATGAAGTATAGAAACAGAAGGATAATGTATTCGAATAAATCTGTCATCCCAAAGATTCCTGACTTACTGCCATAAACACTGAGGAGAAAGGGGTAAACTTGAAAAGGTACAGAAAAGTGCTAACCATAAATATTTGTGTCAAATATACATTCACACAAATGTAACTGCTGCAAATGCAGGAAAAAAAGGTACCCTGGAGCTTCATTAACTTCCCTGATTGGAAATGGTAATAGTCTGGGAATCAAACAATAAAAAATTCAAAGATGCTCCATCCCAAACTATGATAAATCATTTATTTTGACAAGTACGCAAAGTTTAGCTTCAATTATTTATTATTATACTTCATAGCATATCAGAAAATATGCAGTGATTTATTGTGCAAAATGAAATCTTAATAAAATGAGTCCCTTTCCCCAAACTACGGGATTATTAAGTCTTCATGGAAATGGGGCATGAACTCTCAGGTTATTTTCATTATCCAGCTGGTGGGTTAGTAAAGTGAAAATAAGCCATTCCCATTGCATTTAGCTGTATTTTGACTTCAGCCCTTTACAGACCCAGGCCATACAAGCCAAGAAGGGGACCTGAGAGGGATCACAGACCCCAGCTGCCAGTGCCAGCAGCTCTTCTGTCTTGCAGATGACAGTTGCACCTAACACAAGTGGGGGCTGTTAGCTTCAGAATGTACACCCCTGCTAATGCTACATGTTTTGGGGCTGATGGCTTCTCCCAGAGCAGGTACAGGTAGATCAGCCATTTTCATGTACTACTAATGCTGGTTTTGTATCAGTTTATAGCTCTCTGAAGTGGAAGAGTCACTCCATGGGCCACTGCTGACAGCCACCAGCCATGATCCACC